>JAHBCN010001978.1:0-102511 GCA_019359885.1 Listronotus oregonensis
ACAAACGTTTTTTTTTAATCTACGGAAATTAAGTGAAATTTAAACGTTTAAAACGTGTGTGTATAGACGAGCACTACCTTGTTTCAGCCCTTTATACTCACCCCTTTAAAAAAGTAAGGGTTTTAAAGAGTTTTAATATACAGTATGTCCACGGAAAAGGTGTTGAAGAGAAAACTTTTTTTTAATTTTGATTATATCAAAAAAAGCTACTCTTGATAAAAAATTTTGTTACTTCTTAGAGTAAAATTGGGATAGAAACGTTTAACATATTTTATACGAGGTGTTCAGAAAATTGAAAAAACTTAAAATGGTACAAGAGTAAAGTTCCTTTATTTGAGAAGATATGGAAATAAGTTACTAGGGAAAGTTGTTCAAAATTAAAAGGTAGTCTTTAATACCAATTTTCAAAAAAATTGGCCTACTTTTATTTATTTGTGATTAAATTTATTTTAATATCAATTTAAATTTTTAATAATAATTTTATCAAATTTTTTGCTGTTAAGTAAGCATTTAAAGCTGACGTTACTGCGGCTAATGAATTATAAAAGCGAAGTGTCTATAAAGCTTGTCACTATCAACGCCTACTAGTAGAATAATGAGTTGTTAATTTGGAATTAGTTAATTAATATTAAAATAATTTTTATCACAAATTAATAAAAGTAGTTTGAAAATTGATATTAGGAACTATTTTTTACTTTTGAACAACTTCTCCTAGTAACTTATTTCCATATCTTCTCAAATAAATGCACTTGACTCTTGAACCATTTAAAGTTTTTTCAATTTTCTGAATACCGCTTATAAAATTTGTTAAATGTTTCTATCCCAATCTTACTCTAAGAAGTGGCAGAATTTTTTTTCAAGAGTAGCTTTTTTTGATAAAATTAAAAATAAAGAAGTTTTTTACTATTCAACACCTTCTCCTAGTGTGTCCACGGAAAAGGTGTTGAATAGGAATAACTTCTTTATTTTTAATTTTATCGAAAAAAGTTACTTGTGATAAAAATTTTGCTATTTCGTAGAGTAAGATTGGGATAGAAACATTAAACATATTTTATACGCGGTGGTTAGAAAATTAAAAAAACTTAAAATGGTACAAGAGTAAAGTGCATTTATTTGCAAAGATATGGAAATAAGCTACTAGAAAAAGTTGTTCAAAAGTAAAAGGTAGTCTCTAATACTAATTTTCGAAAGAATCGGCCTACTTTTATTTATTTGTGATTAAAATTTCATTATTAATTAACTAATTCCAAATTTTTGTACTAGTAGGCGTGGATAGTGACAAGCTTTATTGACACTTCGCTTTTATAATTCATTAGCCGCAGTAACGTCAGCTTTAAATGCTTACTTAACAGCAAAAAATTTGATAAAATTGTTATTAAAAATTTAAATTGATATTAAAATAAATTTAATGACAAATAAATAAAAGTAGGCCGATTTTTTCGAAAATTGGTATTAGAGACTACCTTTTAATTTTGAACAACTTTTCCTAGTAACTTATTTCCATATCTTCTCAAATAAATGCACTTTACTCTTGTACTATTTTAAGTTTTTTCAATTTTTTGAACACCTCGTATAAAATATGTTAAATGTTTCTATTCCAATCTTTCTTTTAGAAGTAGCAAAATGTTTTATCAAGAGTAGCTTTTTTTGATATAATCAAAAATAAAAAAAGTTTTTTCTCTTTAACACCTTTTCCGTGGACATACTGTATAGCATTTATAGCTCTTAGAAAAAACCAACAAAATGGTTTTTTTTAAAGAACTTTTTAACACAAACCCTGAAGGAGTTATACTTAAAAACCAATTTTTTGCATCATTTTAAAAGCATACATTTATTTTGTAAATATCTTTTTATTTCAATACATTTTTTAATGTAATTGTACGTATTTTTTCTATTTTATCCATTAAATATATATTTTTCATTATTCCATAATAGGGGATACTTTTAAGTGTTGAATTACGTAAACTAATATTTCAAAGATTAAACATTTATTATTAAACTTATTTGAGCCAAGTTTTACTTAATTTAAGCTTAAATATGATAGTGAACTAAGTTTTGCAGGTTTTAGTAATAAGGGGTAGTTTTCACCCTCTAAAAAATAAAAAAGCGCTCTTCGGCGTAATGCACACTTTATGGGTGAGTGGAACTTAATTCCAACTTTTTATGCGATTCGATGCGGTGGATTTTTGAGGATTAAAAAATTACAAAATTAAAATAGTAATATTTTTGAGCAGTCATATTTTTTAATTACAACTCTGTGACAATATGTTAATTTTTCTAGGGTACATTTAACTGTTTTTTATTTAGTCATAAAGGGTTATTTTAATAATGTTTCAAAAATTAAATACTTATTTTTCAACCTATTGGAGCTTAATTTTATTGACTTAAGCTTTAATATGAAAGTTTTGAAGGTTTTTGCAATGAAAGGTAGTTTTTACCCCTAAAAAAATAAAAAGCTACTTTTAGGATGATGGAGATTTTGAAGAAGGGTAAGTTAAGCCTAATCCCAAATTTCATGCAAACACCGTGATAATATATTAATTTCTTAAGGTTTCTTCTTTTTTAAAATTAAATCATATCAAATATTTCAATGAAACAGAATACTACTTTTTCAACCTATTTGAGTCAAATTTTACTCAACTTAAGCTTTAATGTATAGCTTTATAGGTTTTAGCAATAAAGGGTAGTTTTTACCCCTAAAAAATAAAGAGGGGCCATTGGCATTATATAGATTTTGAAGAGGAGGGTTAGTTAAGCTTAATCTCAAATTTTCATGCAAATCTATGCATTTTGAAAAAATTGCCAGGTTTTGCACTTTTTTCAGCTTCCTTTCCTGGACTTGTAGGCCTACGTAATATAAATGCACTAGGCAACATAAAAAGTTTTTAATTAATAACTAACTAAGTACCGTAACAATAGTTACGTTTTTCCATTTTTGGCTCTTTTTTTAATTTTTTCCCTTTTTTTTGATGACGGGGAGGGGGGCGATCGCCCCACTCGTCCCTCTCTGAATCCGCCATTGACCTCTTTAACCCGATATGGATAAATTTAAGATTAAACCTAATAAACAAATTGCATCCTTGCACCTAGACATGACTACAACTGAGAAAATTAATTAACTAGTAACAATATCTTTTACCTCTGCACACATTTTAAATGAATTTACGGAAATTGTTAAAATAATAAACTAGATTAACTTTCTGCGCAGTTTAGATCAAATTTATTCTACATTTGTGGAAGTGTATGTAAATTTTGCATGTAATAAAGATTTTTAGTCAAATTTAAAAAACTGTATGTTGTCCTTGCCACCGGCCAATAATTTCTTATTTGGATTTAAATTACCTTTAAATAATAACCACGTTATAGGTGGTCAAAATTTGTATTAGACTTTGTGAAGTAAAGAGATTTAAATTTAGACTAAGATCTTTTCTGACTTGGCAAGTTTTTTACTGATCTGTCTGTATTAGGGTATGTTCTCATTTCCTTAATACAGACATATATTAATAATACAGGCAGATTAGTAAAACACTTTTCAAGCCAAAAAAGAACTTGGACTAATTTTAGACCTCAGTACTTTGAGAAGCCGAAATTTTTGAATAGGAACTTGGCCTTTATTTTACAAAAGTGTTTTTGGTATGTTAACCCCTTTTTTTCCAAGTTCAGTAGCAAAGGCTGATTTGGATTTGGAAGAGAAACTGCGAAAGTGGGAAGTAAGTGATTTTAAAGAAATTCTAAATATCGGTCTCCCGCAAGATTTTAATCGAAAAAAAAGATCCAATAATTTTGTTATTTACCGCCCCTTTTTCAGGGCGTTCCGAGAAAAAATGTGCGATAGTTAGAATTGTGTAATGTAGGCAAAAAGAATAGATAAGTGGGTTCGCTCTTAGGTGTAGGTTTGTTTTGTATAATCTTATCATAAAAAAATATAAATATTCTACTATCATCTGCTATATCGGTTATCCGTTGGAGATCTAACCGAAACTAGGGCCCTATGAATCGTGGGGCTCTGGATAATTTCCCAGAGTGAAAGAGGGGCCTGTATGTCCTTACATACTCAATTTTAAGTTTCTACTTCTTGGGAAAATGCTCCATAATTTCAATGAGTCAGTTGTAAAATAGGCGATTTTTAAAATTGAATATCTCCGAAACCACTTGGCATAACTTTCTCAGTTTTTTCACAGATAATTAATATACTTATGTGAATTTACGTACCAAATATCATGGGGAAAATACGCTAAAACCTATTGTGTAATATACACACAGCGTGTGTCAGGCCGGGACTTTAAGGTCTATCTTAAAAGCAATTTTAACCAATTCGAGCCAGTCAAAATAAAGAAAAGGACAGTTCTCTATTTCCTATCAAAAAACATAGACTTTTCCACATTAATGCAATATGCTCACAGAAAGTTTTTCTATTTTTTTCTACAAAAAGGGGATAGTCGCCAAAACTTCATTTATGTTAAACTTTTTAATCAGGAATTAGCATAATATTTTTTCGGCCATCATTTATTTTTAAATACACTGCTCAAAAAAATTAACGGAACACCGCTTAGTCCATTTATAACTTTTAAGGCGTTAATTACATTCAGATCAAGCTTACATATTTTAAAGACACACATTTTCTTACAATAAATCAAAGAATGTGTCATTTGATTAATCATTTATTCCTAAGAAAAAACTTACAAATTAAAAAAGTTACAAAAACAAAGTGTTAAATATATAATATATCTTCTTTATTATTATTATTAAAAATATTTATATTACTTTTTATATAGACAATTTAGAAAGTTCTATTTTTTGTTTCATAACATTTTTTTGTATCTCTTATAGTTTTTGAGATATTAACGATTATTTTTAAAATTTAAAACGTCAGTATCTCAAAAACAATAAAAGTCTCAAGAAATTTTATCGGACATGAATTACGTATTTTTACAAGACCTTTAATTTAAGCTATACAACCTTTTTGTCTAAAAACATCAAGCTAATATTTTACAAGTTTACTAAAAAGTGTTCCGTTAATTTTTTTAAGCAGTGTATTATTAATGTATACAAAATCATTCATTAATAAAATAAATTAGTACATGATTTTTTATAAATAAACGATTTAGGTATAGCCAAATTTAATATACATAAAATATTGTTTTTGAAATTGAATTAAGCCGTAAAAATTTGTGTGCAATGATTTATTGAGACTTTTGACGTGGATTATCTAAGACACAAGTGTATCGATCCGAGTGGTCCCTTACTGTTTTCAATATGTGTACGTTTAACAATGCGCAATATGTGTACAAAAAAGGATGACTGATAGACTACTTGCATCCATCAACTTACTTTCATTTTTGGCGATGAAGGTCGTCTATTATCAGTTGTCAGAAACCATTAATGCTGTACAAAAATTAAAAATGCAAGATTGTGATATGATATACTGTGAGATTAAAGCAACCTTAGGTATTAGTTCCACTCCAAGAAAAATCTCAGTTGATCCTGTCAATTGTTGCAAACAAATGCTTAAGGAATACAATGACGATGCTGCAAAGACATAAGATTGTAACGTATGACGAATTGTAGATATGCATATAAGCTGAAAACTAAACAACAGTCGACCGTATGGGTGTTTTAGGTGTACCAATTACAACAAAAATTTTTCGTGCTTGGAGCATTTCGATACAAATGGTCGCCTGTTTTTTCCGAAAAACTGGTCATGTTTCTTTAGAAAAATTTCCAAAGTTTTCGGTAAATCAGGAAAAACAAACAAGCGCCGTCGCTTCATTCTTCACTAAAGCAATGCCAGCAGGCACACACCTCGTCTAACAACCGACTATATCAAAAATTAAATTAATGAGCCATCCCCGTACAGTCCTAACTTGGCACCAGATAACTTTTTAAGCTTCCTAACGTCAAGAATAAATTGCATGGGCAATGATTTTCGTCGGTAGAAGCTATTAATTCATTCAAAAACCATGTTTTGAAGGTGCCTAGGCAAAATGGAAAAATGCTTTGACAATTGATTAGAACGCATAGATATATAGATCATAAAGTTGAATATTTTGAAAAACAATATATTTTTTCAATGATAAATAGCTGTTTTTTTATTTATTATGCTAAATTATAAAGAAACAATCTTTAAATTGATAAAACATATACCTTGATGGATTTTCCTGGTACTTCATAATTGACTTTTATTTGCCAAAAGTATGTATCTAAACATTAAGGTACTTCTTGTGTACAATTTGGTATTAAATATGTACAGAGACAAATATGTTTAATTTATTAAGAAGAATAAATATTATTGTATTAATAATTTATACAGGAACATCCTGCTATGTATGTATATACAAAAACAATAAACATAATTTTTTTATGGTTTTTCTCTTTTTTAAAAAAAATGAAATAGCCACATAGAATTTATTTTATTTATATAAAAAAAAAAATGTTGAGTTTAATTGGAAAATAGAAAAAGGTAACAATAAAGACCTGAAATGTCAAAACACAAAAAATCCTAATTCTATCAAAGTCCACCGTTCATTACTTACTTTTAATACATACGTTACTGGTAAAATAAAAAAAAAAAAAATCTAAAATGTTGAAAACTTTTATTCTATGCCTTTAATCTATCAAAAGGTCCTAATCATAACTGTTCTCTACAATTCTTTTTTAATTTTATTTTTAGAGACAATATCTGCAATATACAGCTAAATCATTTAAAAACAAAATATCTGTTAGTACCTAAAGGGCAGCCTTCCGCCGTGCGAAAAACCAAGAAAGTGTCGGTGTGCGGGGTTGGTGGGCAGGACCCAAATCCAACGGAGGTCCCAAACTTTCCATTTTGCTCGTTCCTTCATCCCTAGAGCATCTAGCCTGTGGAACCTGCTGTCCAATGATGTTTTTCCCTTCTCATCCAAATCTCCATATATTTAAATTCCGTGTTAATAAACTTCTATGCCCAAATAAAAGTATATTATTTTATATGGGGGGAAAACTGACACCTTTCATAGCGCGTTGTGTTTAACAGCTGAACGTAGTGCGGATGATTTTTATCATAGCAGGGGGGTGTATCTGGAATTATGTTTTCTTTTTTAAAAAATACAAATCTAGGTTAAAACATGGGTTTCTGTGTCAAAAATAAATAAATTAAAAAATTTTCTCCCTAGTTTCGAAATTATGAGTCAAATCTCAGGATATTTTTCAAAGTGAAGGGAAGGTTGTCGAAAAATGGATCCTCCTTAAAATTTTGACATACATTTATTTTAAATTTAATTAAACTATCTTTGATACAATTCTGTAACCAGTTAAGCAATTTATTTATTTATTAATTCCGTTTTTTTAATATATTATAATTCCATTTGATATTTAAAAGTTACCCTTACCCACAAAAAGAAAGATGAAAAAAACAAAGTTTAAAGCAAAATAAAAATTAATTAACAATATAAAAACAGTCGCTCCTGAGGTTGCGATGGACGACACGATTGATAAAACTGTAAACTTACCGATTTTTTTAGCCAGTTATTTTTCCCTTTTATCCGGTAGCAAATTTTAAATAGGGTATTTATACATGAGTAAAATTACCATCCAAAAGTTAAAACGTAAAAACTATTAATACAATTTAAAATTTAAGTCTTAAAAATACAAAAAAGTGACATTTCTAAAAAAGTAATTACATACGACCACCAGGCACAAGTTGTGCAACTTAATCAAGAGGCATATCTTTATCGATATCATTCACACCTTGGAATATTATATTCAGCATCAATGCCGTCTTTATGAGAGTGCAATTAAACTTCTTCTAGAGCAGTGGTTCCCGAACTGGGGGGGCGCGCCCCACCGGGGAGGCGCAAAGCAACATCAAGGAGGCGCGGGAGCTCAAAAAAATTAATAAAATTTTTTATCTTTAGACTAACAAAAAATCAGTTCAAATAAAAAAAGAAGATTTATATATGGAAACGTCGTCTGCAAGCTCAAACTTTAATTTTTTCTCATTTCCCAAGCTGGCTTCATTAATGGAGGATAGTGACGATACTGCTTAAAACGAAAGGATTACAACATATATTATATCTCACTCTTTGATGAATTTCAACGATATTTTTCTTATTTACATGACAATAATAAACATAAATTTACTTAAAATCCTTTTAATTTTGATATAAACATTCTTCCAGAAGAAATGCAAGAACAAGATATCGACTGAAAACAGATTTATTGGCGAAAAATGAATTTAAAAATTTTGGGGATTACTACATGTTGGATGAAATATCTTCCCATTCATCCTGTAATCGCGGAAATGGCTTTTAAATTTTACATACCATTCTCGATAACCTACTTATGTGAAAAAGGATTTTCTATTTTAAAAATTAAAACAAAAAACCGTTTTTTGCCGGCTTGATGTTGCTAGTGACCGATGTAGCGCACTTTCAAAGATAAAACCAAGAATTTCCGACTTTGCTAGGAAATGCAACACCGTTCTTCGGATTAGATTAGTGTTCAAATGTTATGGTTGTTATTAAATGCCTTATTTTTTAGCAAAAGAATGTTTTTGTATAGTCAGGAATGGGGGCGCGACCATTTTTTTAAATTTTAAAAAGGGGGCGCCATGGGGAAAGTTTAACCACTGTTCGGCAGGCAATGGCCAAAAAAATCATTAATCCACGACCTCAAGATTTTATTTTTAATCATTAATATACGTACTTTTTTAAATTTTTTAGTCTAAATTTGTACTGCACAAAAGTATAAAAATACATAAAAATCTTTTGTTTTGATGGTTAAAATACTTTTTTTTAATATTTTCAATCCCATGGAAATATTTCCATTTACAACACTATTTAATTTAAAAATATAGAAATAATTTATATCTGATGCAATAAAATAGTATAACCTAAATTTTTTGCTAAAAAATTAAATCTTTGATTTACGCCAAACTGTGAGTTTTAGTAAACTATTCCTTTTCTAACAACGTTTTATTTTTCCGAAAAACGAGATTAAATCTTACGTAAGAAGAAAGGGTGTTCGGGAAATCTTATGTCCCCGTACTTGGGGTGAGGGGGTCAAAAATCGTCAAACTTATCCTTACGTAATTAATGAATAGCCCTTGTAATTTGAAAATTTTTTGTGCGCGTGCCGAACCGCGGTTTTTTCGGGCACTTTATTTAAAATTATGGCAAAATAATTAATTTTTATAAACAGTTCAATTCAAATTATTGTGATATATAATACAAATTTTTAATTAAAAATATGATGTTAGCTAACAGGAAAGGTACTATAAAACTTTTTTTGGGTTTATGGAGGATAAATTTTGGGTTTATATTTTATTTTCCCAAAGCCTTGGAAAAAAAACTCATTAAAATAATTAGGCAAAGCATTTAAAAATGGTTAATTTATACCAAAAATATATAAATTAACACTTAAATGCACAACACAATTAGAGCAAAAACTATAAAATAAAAAGTATAATATTCTTTAAAACATCAAATTTTGATAAATAATGCCTTACGTTGCATGCAAATTTGCTTGGTTCACTGAGTTTGAATACCGAAGGTCAATTGCGAATATCCGGGTTTTTCCATTACGAAGAACAAGGGGAAACACATTGATGTTAATTACCTTTTTTGGCAAAATTTTATTTTTACATTTCAGATCTGCATATTTTTTGTAACCCGTTTTCTCTTTCTCAAAAAAAATAAAATGACCCTTTTGCGAATGGGGTAGTAAAAATTAATCACTTTTTTTGCCCAATAATTTCATAACCGACTTATCTAGTTTCGGGGTTTTCAATTCCCCCCCTTCCCCGAAAAAAAAAAAGGGAAAAGGTTTTTTTTTTTTTTTTTTTAATTTTTTTCCTTTTTTGAAAAAAAAAGTTTTTGATTAAAAACCAAAAACCGTTTTGTTTTCTAAAAAAAAAGGCACCCCAATTTTCCGCTTTAACCCCCCCGGCTGCTTGGGGTCCTAATCAACAACCTACCGTCTCCAAATGGGTTCTTTTTTTTTTTTTTTTTTTTTAAAAAAAAAAAAAAAAAATTCCTCTTGGCTTTAAAAACCCCAACCTCCCCTGTTCCTGAACACAACTGTGGGGTTTTAGGTAGGAGCACTAATGAAGCACCATCAATTAATTTTTTATTTAATTGTACTAATATTAGAGGCGATAATGCTTGTTGAGCAGCCATATTTATAAAAAGTGCCCGAAACTTTCATATTGCCACCTTTTAACATGGCGGACGCGCTTGCGCTGAGCATACCCTTAAAAGGCCTATGGTCCCTTACTACGTCACCAGAAAATTTCATGAAAATATTCGAGACCGTTTTTCCGATATTTCGCATTGTAACACTTTAAGAAACTCACCCTGTATACCAAATCATTTATGTACGGATATTAAATTTGTTCCATGATGATTTTTTTTCTTAAATATAAATTGCGAAATAGTTTTGCCGTGTCAAGATCGCAAAAATGATTCTGATTAGGATTTATAATAATAATATTGAATTATTCTTAATTTTTTAAATAAAAAGTTCATTGTTCAGTGGAGAGTGGCGTATATTTAAGACGGAGAGCACGTGACGATCTTATTTACTTAATTGTCTTCGGCGCAGTGGTGTTAATAGTGCTTAAACGAATATTGATTGATTTAGGTTTATTTTTGTGAATTAGTATGAATTGTGTGTTGGTTCACTTATATTAAATAAATAATTGCGGTGTTTTATTTTAATACAAAACTGTGTTTGAATTTGGGATAAATACGAGATTAGTAATTCAAGGTGAGCAATTTGTTGGCAATAAACGGCATCTTTTTTCAATTAGAAAATGATAGAAAAGTTTTTTAATAAAACCTTTAGGTCTAGATATCTAGAGTTTAGTTTTTTAAAAATGTATTATTTATTTGCCCGAAGTTTCCGGTAAATTAAGGAAAACAAACAAGTAGTCCAGAAAACGAACCATTTTGTCTCTCAATTTTTTAAAATGCATAAAATGACTTGAAATTTTGGTTAGTCAAGGATCAAAATCTATATCATGCCAAAAGCGCTCTTTACCTTGGGGTGGTTGCCAAACCATCTCGGAGGTATTTATATTTTGACCACATAAATCGATAGAAAAATGATTTTTAAGCAGAAATGGTCTATGCATTTTTTTGTAAAATGACACTTTTCGTTTTTGTCGATAAAATCAACGTTTTTAATCGAGTTTTTGGAAATAACTCGAGAAGTATGTATTTTATCAATAAAACTGTAAATAACAAAATTGTAGCTTTAAAAAAAAAGAATAAAATGGTTTTTTGTAATTGCTTTGGGACCCATGCAAACCAAGTTGTGGTTTGTTAAAGGTTAGCTGTTATTCATCAAACACAAAATTTCAGAGTTTCAAAGGCAAATAACGCAAAATATACGTATTTTTCGAGGAAAGTAAATAATAACTTTTTTGAAGCATTTGCAAAGAAGTTTCTTAAAAAAAATGTATATATCATATAAATTAAGTAAGTTATGATTAAAATAAGGTTTTAGCAATAAAGGGTAGTTTTCACACTTAAAAAATAAAGAGCGCCCATCGGCATAATATAGATTTTGAAGAGGAGGGTAAGCTAAGCCTAATCCCAAATTTTCATTCAAATTTATGCATTTAAAACAAATTGCGAGGTTTTGCACTTTTCTAGCTTCGTTTTCTGGACTAAAGCGCCGTCGGTTCTGTTCTCGTCTAACAAGCGACTATATCAAAAATCGAATTATGAGTCATCCACCGTACAATTCTAATTCGGCACCAGAGGCCCGATTCTGTAAGCAATTTTTTTGACATTCCTTTTCTTTTTCCCTTTCGAAACAGTGAAAACTGATAAGTACCCTTTAAGGGCAACAAGTACATGTGATCCTTATTTTTATATATTTCTTATACTCTTGTGCAATACAAATTTCACACTAGGCAAATAATTTCCGAAAAAAAAGGCATATTACGATTATGAATAATACAATGTCAATTTTAAATTACGATTATTGTGGGCTATTTTGCTTTAGAAAATTTTAATTGCATCCTAAGAAAGACGGCATTATTAATACAATATTCAATGTGAATGATATCGATGAAGACATCTTTTGATCAGTCGCACAACTTTTGCCTCATTGGCTAAATTTGTTTAAAATTTCACTGTTTTCCGTATTTAAACTTAAATTTTTATTTTAATAAATTTGTTTTTAACTTTTGGATGCTATTTCAATATGTAAAAATCCCAAAATCAAAAATTTGCTATCGGATAGAAGGGAAAAAGTTACTGGCTAAAAAATCGGTAAGTTTACGGTTCTATCAATTGTTTCCTCCATTGTTACCTCAGTAGCGACTGTATTTTCTATTGTGGATTAATTATTATTTTGCTTTTAACTTTGTTTTATTCGCGCAATTGTCTTACCAAATACCATTCGTACTTAAATTTTGATCCAGATATTTTTTGGTTGGTTTTGAATATTTTTAAAATTTAACTCGGTTCTTAAAATCCCTCAAGCTTCGATCTCATGAATATCCTGCTAAATCTGACCATTTATGGTATTATTCATGATAAACTTTCATTAAATGTTTAGTTTTCTGAGTTTTATAGTTTTTATTTCTAAATTTTCAATATTTCCAAAGTTTCCTGATATATTTCCGGAAATTTTCCATCACTAACAAAAATACTAAAAATTTTAAATAATATGTATATCAAAAGGTCTGCATCATATGAAAAAAAATGTTATTATTAAATTTTATTAAAATTTCAGTTTGACATAAGTTGGTGCTTTAAATTAAAAAAAAAAGATTCAGGCTCTCGCTAAAAAACACACAATCTGTCATAAATTACATTAAAAAAACGTTATTTAAGGGAATTTCAAAAAAATTATAAAAAAAAAGATGTTTCTAATAAATTTAGGTACATGTACAAAGTCTGAGCCACCAACAATGAGGTTAATTTTTAGCTATATTTGGTAAATAAAACAAACTTTAAAAATCTACTACCTCTAAGCCATATTAACGTATTTGTTAGTAAAATACTTATGTCCTAATAGTATTTATATGAATTTTTGCATTTATTATTTTGTTTTTAGAAATATAAAAATTGTAACTGATATATTTTAACAGAAGTGATGCTTAGTTAAAATAACTTTCCCACTGTTTAAAAAAAACATTATTATAACATTGTTTTAAATATTAAACAAGTTTGAAAATTCCAAAAATGTTGTGAAAACCTAAAACATACACATACGTTTTATTTTTTTTTTTTTAATTTGCCAGAAGTAGTGAATAAATTAAATTCTTTAAAGCTGCCTTAAATATTTTACATGAACAAATTGCATTAAAAAACTTTTTCCATATAAGTTTTTTGGAAGTTTACCCAAATAATGCCAGTTTTGACACTTAAAAAAAAAGTAAATTTTGACAGATGTCATTTTAGCAAACAAGTCTGCTTCTTTATCGAGTTTAAAGGCCCTCATCAAAAGCCTTGCGATCAAAAGCGTCGATTATCATTGCCAATGTATGGGCGAAAACCGAACATAACACCGTCGGCGTCGGTGAAAATTTCTGGCAACTTGAAATCTTAATCGTCGATTCGTCCGTCTTTATTTAAAAACGAAGTGTGTGGTGCAAAACGTCTTTAATCGTCATTCTTGTAACAAATAAACACGCTTCACTTATGTTTTTTGGTGTACGACTGCAGTTTTCGGCGATTACGACGGTTTAAAATTAAACTAAGTGCTTTCGACGATTAAGACGGTTTAAAATTAAATTAAGTGTAGGGAAATAAAAGTTTTAGTCGTCCGACTGAGCAGTATTAATCGGCAATTAAGAAGGATAAAAAGAACGATAGTCTGTGGTGCCCTTAAAGCACAAGCTAATGCCAAACTCAAAGTTTATTTTTAACTTAATAATAAAAAATTCGATAGTTGTCTAGAAAGTTACCTTCACTCCGATTTTGACCAAATTTGGTATAGGGGAAGTTTTGGGGCACTAGATATTTATATTCAAAGTTAAAAAAAACTAACCTCATTTTCACTACATTCCCCCTTAGTTTTTAAACACTATTTATGATTTTTACACTAAATTGGCACATAATATTTTATAAACACCTTTTAAAAACCATTTTTTATGATTATTTCACACCTTTTTTCCATTAAATTGCAAAGCTTCACTTTCAAACGGGGTGGCCATATTTGCTTAATAATTCCCCATTTTGAAAGTGAAGGTTGCAATTTAATGGTAAAAAGGTATAAAATAAATATAAAAACAGGTTTTAAAGGTTTTTATAAAATATTGTGAATTAGTGTAAAAATCAAGAAAATTTTGTGCAAAAAGAAGGAGAAATATGTAAATGAGGTTAGTTTGGTTTTCAATTTGATTTGAATATCTCGGAAAACGAAACGTTGCCGAAGAAAAATGTTTTAGATTCTGATCAGCGCCCCAAAAAAACCTTGTATACAAATTTAGTCAAAATCGAATAAAACTTTTAACAATTACCCAAAATCCATATATGCTTACTTTTTAAAAACCTTGTATATTGTGCAAATAGTATTTTTCTCAACCGTCAAAATTTTGACATTTTTGTACTATTTTCAGGTGCAAAGCTATCAATTTTCATACCGTACAAAAATGTGCTCGTTAGCTAGCAACACTTCTTAATCTAGGATTAAAGTGCTACTTTTAATCCTAGGATTAAAAAAAAACGATTTTGAATAACTAAATGTATTATCTGGTTGGAGAAAATAGATAATATATCATACGGACAAAAAATGCTTATTTTTGCTTGCAATTTTACATTCGCTCGGCTGCGCTGCGCTCCGTCACGCAACTGCAAAAATTGCTCGTAAAAAAAAAGATGCACTTTTAATCCTTATAATTTATAATATAATATACCATTTTAGAATCCTACAACTTTTTTAATGCGCTACGTATAAACGTAGGTACCTATTTCTTAATAGAACATTAATAATTAAAACAATAGATTAATTATACTAACATAAAATTATTTTCCCCCACAGAATATTCATCAGCAATAAGGAGAAATTTCATACTTCTCAATCTGCAATAATGCTAGTGAGATGACTTTCTCGGGGTCAATGATTTCTTCGGCGTAATTGAGAAGATAACGAATTTATAGTATTTACAATATTTGGCATCTATAAAGGTAACCTAGTTTTTTTAGTATTTATTTGTTTTAGGTTATAAAAAATGGCATTTTATGAGAAAACACGAGCTTTGTTTGTGCGTAAATATAGTTTTGTCTGATTTTTACAACAAAATGACTTTGCGTTTACATATTAAGAGGGTATATCAAACATTAAAAGCTACTAGTATACAGGGTGAGTTAATCATAGAGTAAAGTTCATTATCTCATTTGTTTTGAGAATTACAAAAAAAAAAACGTTAAATACAGAAATCTTAAAGAGTGTTAGTATGCATAGTTTAAAATTCTTTTAAGTATACTGGGTGGTTCAAAAAAAACGTGGCGAAAGTACCATATATTTTTTTAATAGAACACTTTATTTTTTAATTTAATTTTTAGATCCTACATGAAATTCCTGAACTTTTTTCTTAATGTTTCTTTAAAAGTGTTAGACAATGTTATGGTTTCAATAACACTAAAATCTTGGACTTCCATTGTCTTTATTTGTTAATTGATACACAACGTTTCGGTTAGTGATGTATCTCCAACCGTTTTCAAGTGATAACTAAAACTATTCTTAAAAGCTACGACCTTATATACTATCCGTTGTTCACCGAAGCTTGGCCGATTTTTCTCGCTTTAGCAACGTCTCCAAGGTAGAGAACGCTGTAAGAACAACAACGATACGTCACGGTCTCATATGGCAAACCCGTATAAAACCGTGACGTATCGGTGTTATTCTAACAGCGTTCGATCTCTATTCGGAATGTGGACACTAGGTTTGCTAAATACATTTTGGTTGTTTGCAATCAGAACATCTTCTTTAAATTTTCTTTTCTTTTGGTGGGTTTCTTTATGAAAAATTTTTCCTTCACATCATTGTATGCTGTGATTTTGACGTTTCTTCTCGTTCCGTATGTTTTTTGTGTTTTTTAGTTTTAATTTCAAGTGGTCTTTCTGTTTTCCTGATGTATAACACACCACATTCACAGGGAATTTGGTAGATACAGTAATTTTTTGAAATATTGTTGTCCGGTCTCGTCTTAGTAAAAATACTTCTTAAAGTGGTTTGGGATTTAAAAGCTCCTTTAATATTATACTTATTCGCTATTCTGCGGATCTTTTCCGAAGTTCCTTTAATATACGGAATAGTCATAAATATTTGATCCTGTGAAGGCTTGTTCAAATTAGAGTTTTTTGTCTTATCTGATATTTGTCGATTGTTTTCTTAACCAATCTCTCATTGTAGCCGTTCTGCTTGAGATCCCTAGTTATATTACATACTTATTTAGGCTTGCAGAGATTCCTTACTGTTACACTGCGCGGTTATATAGAGTACGTATGACTCCTTGCTTCGTTCCGTTAGAGTAATTGGAATTCTGATGTAAATATTGTCCAGTGTGGGTGGGTTTTCTGTATACCAAGGTTTGTATATGTCCATTATTTCGTTTGACTAAAATGTCAAGAAAAGGTAGAGCCGAATTTTGTTCCTTCTTCATTGTGAATTTGATACAGGGTCTGAGACAATTTGAATGTTTTAAGAAATCTTCAGTTTTTGTCATTACCTGTCCATACAATAAAAGTATAGTCAACATATCGTAGCTAAACCTTTGGTTTGATTAGTGCAGTTTTAATTGCGTGTTCCTCAAACCATTCCACATAAATATTTGCTACCACTGGAGAGAGCGATATACCCATGTATGGACTTCCCATGCGTTCAGTGTTCATTTTTATTATTTATATAATTTATTTAGAATGCCCTGTAACATCTAACCAGAATTTCTTTACATATATCTTTTTTGTCCTCTCTATAGAACGTTTCTATTAAATGTGAGTATTCCACCATCAGAAACAATGGCAGTACTGTCAATTATTTATAAGATTAGTAAACTAAATTTTTCTAAAAAAATAAAATATTAGAGAAAGTACTAGGTTTAGGTATATAAATAACATTATTCACAAAAAAATTATGTAGAATGAAAAAATAAATTAAAAAATAAGGTGTTTAAAACAACTAATGTTATATTTTCCACGGTTTTTATAACCACCTTGTGTAGTCAAAAATAATGTTTGTTAAAATTAAAACTAAGTTATTAACAAAAGAATTCAATGATAGCAAAAAAGCATGGGGTGCAATTTACTATATTTTCATTAAGGTGTTGTGTTTCAGTAGGTGGTAGAGGAGCTTTCCTCGCCTGAGGCGGTACCACCCCACTTGCTGTATATACCGGTTCCCGTCCGACAATTCCTACAACGAGCTCTTTGATTTCCTTTCAATAAAGATCGACAATATTATTTCCCAGTTTCCATAGGCCAGTAATCCGTTCTCAGGGATTTTAATGTACATAATAAGGATTGGCTAGGGTCCACAAAAACTGATACACAAGGCAGAGCAGCAAAAAATTTCGCAATTAGCAACTCGCTCACCAATCTAATTATGGAACCTACCTACTTTCTTAGGGTTTCCACCCATAATTCTAACCCCCTAGATCTCTTTCTTACTTCCATCCCCGAACTCTACCAAGCATTAGTAACTGCTCCCTTTGGTCGCTCTGACCATGGTTTGGTCACCGTATCTTACTCCACTCATTTTGAGGCAACTGAAAGCATGCCGCCACGAACCGTCTGGCACTACAATTCGGCCGACTGGGATGGTCTGAGAGATTTCTTCGACAGCTACCCTTGGGATCCTACCTGCTTTTCTACTTTCGATCCTTCCGAAATATGTAAACAAATTACCGAAACAATTCAACTAGGCATTGAGACCTATATTCCCCACACTAAAAGAACCCCATAACTTCAAATCACAAACCGTGGTTTTCTAAATCCTGTGACAAAGCCAGACTTTTTAAAAATTCAAGCCCACAAAGTTTCTTCAAAACCCCAGTCCTGAAAATCGACAGGCTAACATCGAAGCGAAAATCAGTATAATCAAACCATCTCAGAAGCAAAAGACCGTTTTAACAATCGAATAAAGATAAAGTTCTCTCTTGCTCAAATGGCAGTAAAGCTTTCTGGTCCTTTGCCAAAAATATTAGTCAGAACTTTTGCACAAATTCTTTCCACCCTAATCTCTGAAGATGGAATTGTCTCTACCCCCAAAGAAAAAGCCGAACTATTTGCCAAACAATTTGCTGCCAATTCTACGCTTGATCCTCCTATTAATTTTCCTCTTCCAACGGTTGTCCCTGTTTCCCATAAAATGTCCGATATAATTTTTTAAAGTCAAACAGATCAAGCGTATTCTTTCTTCTCTTAATACTAAAAATCGTCTGGGCTGGATGGCATACCAGCAATCGTTTTAAAAAAAATGTGCTCCCGAGCTTGCACCCATCTTAACTCGCCTCTTTCGAAGCTCTTACGACACGGGCATTTTCCCGGAGAGTTGGAAAGCTGCACGTGTGCAACCTGTCCCCAAAAAGAATCCAAAAGTCTCCCTTCTAACTATAGACTATATCTCTTCTTTCAGTTGTTTGCAAAGTAATGGAAAAATTCATTAATTCCCAAATCTTAAAGTATCTGGAAAAACATAAGATCTTACATGATAGACAATATGGATTCCGTCACAGTAGATCCACAACTGATCTTGTTTCCTTTGTCTCACACAACTGGAACAAGTCCTTGAGTTTCTTGGTGAATCTCAGATCGTTTTCTCTTGACATATCCAAAGCTTTCGATCAGGTCTGGCATGATGGGCTTCTTAACAAACTTTCTTTCGGTCTTCCACCTAAGCTTTGCTCTTGGCTTTCCAGTTTTCTTTCTAATCGACGTATATCAGTTGGTGAGATGGTCATTCCTCCAGCTTCTACCAAATTAATGCTGGGGTGCCCCAGGGCTCAGTGCTGGCACCCACGCTGTTTCTTCTACACATTAACGAATTTCTCTCTTCCACAATAATTCCATCCATAGTTTTTGACGATGTTACCCTCCACTCTAGTATTCATTTCTTAAGCCACCGTGTAATCCCGATTTCGAAAACAAGGCAGGTCAATGCAGATATCCTTTCACAAGACCTCAAACATATCTTAGATTGGGGCGCCAAAAATCTTGTTCAGTTTAATCCTCGAATACAGTCAGTTGCTTCGCGAAAAAAGTCTGGCAAATGCTCATCCCTTACACATGAGCGGCCAGTTCTGCAGAACAAAGAGTGTTTAATCTTGTCGGCGTTACTTTTGAGAATAACCTCAACTGGCACAAACACATTTCTCCATAGCTTCGGCAGCTTCAAAAGATTGATTTCTCTTCAGCCAGAAAATTCTTCTTCAATCTGTACTCTGTATGTACCCAAATCAGACCCTCTTTAGAATACTCTCATGTCTGGGAATGGCGTCCCCCATGACACTTAGCATTCTGGACTCCATTCAAAGAAGAGCCGTTCGTCTTATTAATGATCCCAAAGCTCACAGACAGGCTTCCTCTTCTTGCCACCGTCGAGCTGTAGGGGATCTCTCGCTCTTCTATAGGTATTTTCACGGCTTCTGCTCAGAGGAGTTGGCCAGTATAATTCCTTCTGGCAGCTTCCAACAGAGCAACACGTAGTGCAACTTTTATGCATCCTTTACAGTTCAGTTAAAAGGCCCCGAACTTCCGCTTTCTTCGTTCCTTCATCCTAGAGTGTCAAGACTATGGAACCTGCTGCCCGCAGAAGTTTTCCTTCTCCTCCCAATCTCCAAAAATTTAAGTCCCGTGTGAACAAACTCCCTCTCACCACACTGAAGACACCCACGGTACCTTAGTACTTAGGCATTAGCCTTCGTGGACTGTCCCAAGATAAAAAAAAATAATAATAATTAGTCATTGATTATTGGACTTTCTTTCACTGTAACACAAACTCCTTATACTTAAAAAATATTGTTTACTTTTAAGTTTGGTTTTTTTGTTAGTTTATTTAAAATATAATTCATTATAAAGTTCTTTTATTCAAAATTATTTTGAAATATTTATTTAACATCCCTATTATTTTTTCTCAAAAACAAAAATTATTTTACATAAAACTTAGACGGTAATACCTTTAATAATAATTCAATCATTTTTTTTTTAAATGCATGTAGGAAAATGGTATGATATTTTCTATTTTTATTCTGGTGATCCTAGTCAGGACAATAGAACGAAGTTATGAAATAATGGTATTGTCATCGGCTCTTGACCCCAGTACAAATTTTTAAGATAATCAGACTTAAAAGGGGTAAAAAATACGTTGAAAGATTCTGTTACATACATACACACAGGTCAAACTAATAAGAGTGTGTTAAGAACACGATTTACGCGGGCGTTTTTTAAGTTTTATTAGGTGTATTTATGTGTTAAAAAATAAAAGATACATTTGCTACTTAGGGTTGCCAACCCTCCGATTTAGGCAGGAGCCTCCCTTTTGATGCAACTCCGCCTCCGCCATGGGTCAATAAACTCCCTTTTTTTGGATAAATACCATAATTTTTTAATATTGTAGTTAGTATGCATATTCCATTACTTTTTTAGTACTGGTTGCGCCATCTTTTGTATATTGTATAGGTAGGTAAGTACATGCATAGTTTTTGTTTGTGATGACAATATAAGAGTTCTGTAGTTTAGCTGTTTAATACTAGATGGCGATTACCGTTTGGGGAATCCCAATGTATTTGACAGCCAAAAAATATTACACGCGTGTTAATTGTTTTTTCTTTGTAAAAGTAAACAAAAACTCAGTGAAATTTAAAAATAAAGCAAAAAATAGTTTTTTAATTGGTGAAATGGACTCAGACAGTGACAAGTCATCTGAAATAGACTGGGTCCGCCAGGAAAATTTACAGGAAGAGAATGAAGAGATTGAAGAAAAGGATGTGACTTCGCCGCAAACGGATCATTTAAATCAATACACATGTGAGGAACTAAATCAAAAAAGAAAAAAAATGGTATGCAAAATTTAATAAATTATGGATTCAAAGTACACCTGGTTATATATATTTTTAATTTGTATTATGCCCAATTATAATTATGTCCATTATATTAATATTGCTTTAAAATATTATTAGGTTTGACTTCACCGATGAAAATAAATTTAAGGCTCTAAGTCAACAGTCAAAGTACCAAGATTTTCTAAAAATATCCAGTAATTTCAATATTGCTATGGACGAGGATTTGCTGTTTGAAGAATACATTCATCTTAAAAACTTCTTTTGAATTCAATCTAGAAAGAAAATGATATAGATAAGCAGTGGGTCCTCTTTTTGAAACAATAATGCTCAAATTTTTTTAAAAATTGTCAATTTTGTTTTTCTTTGTCCCACTCAAATGGTATGGTGAAAGAATTTTTAGTTTAATGACTGCAGCTGGGAGAAAGGATAGAAATAGGCTTAACATAAAAACATTAGAAGCAGAGTTAATGGTAAAAATACAATTATAGTTTCTCTTGCTCCGAATTTGCAAAAGTTTTAAAAAAGATGGAAAATATTTGCTTGAAAAATTAAAACACAGGAGAAATATTTTAAACACAATTTTATATACTTATGTTTATTTTATTTTATTTTTTTATAGTATTTAGGTACCTAGTTTATAAGTCAGTATAGTTTTATGGATTTTTATAAGTTTCGTTTATATATATATATATATATATATATATATATATATATATATATATATATATATATATATATATATAGTAAAATAATAACATTTGTGACTTTAGTTAATAATATGATTTATTATTTTATTTCATAAACAACTGCGACCATAAGGCTTTATATCTATATACATATATATATTTTAATAACTAGCAAAAAATTGGTATGACCAAAGAGGTATCAAATGCTTAATATTATATTAAAGATAAAGGTAAGTAAATAGCTAATTAACGACTTTAACCTCCCGCTTTTTAAAAATCAAATATGGCAACCCTAGCTACTTTATGGCTAAAATTTAAATACAATTATATGGCTAGCGTTTTTAAAAATACCTGATTTTACAACAAAATGATGGCTTTAAATCTTCATAAATAAAATCTGAATTAGAAGTCGCAACGATTAAAGAATGTGTCTAATCAACTTAATTGTATTTGAACACGAATTAATATACCTGAAACAATATTTATAACGTGAATGAAAGGTTGGATAAAAGATAGTATTAATCTGCAAGTCAGTTTCATCAGTTAATAAATGATATATTAAGATGAAGATTTTCCAGCATCAGCTGTTAGGGTAGGTTTTTTATTTTATTTAATTTTAAAGTAAAGATCGTTAACCTACATGGAAATTATTCAGTTCGCAGCATATATATATATATATATATGTAATAATAATATGTAATAATAATATATATGTATATGTATATATATATATATATATATATATATATATATAATATAATATATATATAATATATATATATATGTATGTAATAATAATAATAATAATAATAATAATATATGGAAATGTATATAATATATGTAATATATATATATATATATATATATATATATATATATATATATATATATATATATATATATATATATATATAGCTGCTCGTTACCAGCGATTGTTGTTTTGTTGTTGTAAACATTATGACACTGACGTTAATTATCATTCTTGACAGTTTGTATTTATTTCTCCTTCGATCTTAAAACGTGCATTTTTGCTAGTTAAAAAAATAGTAAATTATTCTAATTTGGAAATGACACAAATGCATTTCCTTTATGGTCTAGCTAATGGTAATGCAATGGATACAGCATACTCAGCGATAGTAAAATTTACCATTTAAAAAAAAAACTCACTAATATTTATTACCTACTACTCAACTGTACGTCAAAGTACGTCAAAATTGTATTATGTCTGAATTTTACATGACAACATGCTAAACAAAATGCATTGACTAGGCTGCTTGATAAAACCGTCATTTTCGGCGGTCTTTATAGCATATTTATTACTAAGCGTATGCATCGATTATTTTAAACTAAAATATTTCGAAAACGGTTGCTCCTAGCGTCATTTAATAAGAGTACCTTTTTTACGTAAAAATGACTAAGGAATCCATTTATTTTAACAAAAATGTAAATACAAGGTTGTACAAAGTCATGACCCTTGAAAGTGAGAACATACAAGTAGATAGCGCCCCCTACAAGTAAGGCTAAATTAAGAACAAATTCAAATTTCACCATGTCAAAAAACCCCAGTTACCAATTTTCGTTCGGAAATCGGCAAAAGTTTGGGATCATGTAAATTGGATCAAAAAAAATTAACAACTTCATATAACTTTTTCTCTATGTTCTTCTTTACCGAGCTATTAGCTCTTAAAAGGTAATTTTTTTTTAAATAACTTTTAAATAAACGACGATCTGATTTTTGTTGGTTAATTCTAGCTAAAATGTTTTTAATTACTGCTTAAACATCCCCGAAACCATAAAAGAACCGGGCCCGGATTTTTTGTAAAAAACTTCAAAATTTTTTGCAGTGTTGCCATTTTTAAACCCTTTTGACCTTACTGGTAATTCCCCCTGAGTTTTCTAGGGAAAAAGGAAATTTTTATCTTTATTGATAGGACTAGCGGTTTCGCGTAAAATGCATTTAAAATCAGAAAGGATATCAAGCGCTCTTGATAAGAACCCCTGAGGCTCAAAAAAGGGGGCGGACTCCCTAGAAACATATTAAAATCACTACCAGAAGTCAATTTTCAGCTGAAAATTATAAATAAAAACAAATGGCCGTCTTGATCTTTTTTGAAGATTTATTAAAGAAATATGTTTCTCTTAATAAAGGGAAAAATCCTAACATGTTGTTTCGGGTTCAAAGAGCATGTTTAGCAGATTAAATTACTTAAATTTACGCATAGCAGTTTTTTTGTTATTCTACTAATAATCATAAAGTTTCTACTTTGCTGTATGGTTTTATTGTTTTTATTTTTTATTTTTTTGCTAAAATAAATTAAGTTTTTAACTTTTAATTTATAATTTTCAGCTGAAAATTGACTTCTGTAGTAGATTTTACATAAGTTTTATAAAAAGGGGTCCTTTAAATACCCTTTTTGGATCCCCAGGGTATATCTTATCGAGCGCTCAGTATACCTTTAAAGATTTTAAATGCATTTTCCAAAACCGCTAGTCCGATCAATAAAGATGAAGTATGGGTTTTCCATAGAAATCTCGGGAAACTAACAGTAAGTCAAAATGTAAAAAATGGCAACATTGAAAAATTTTGAAGTTTTTACAAAATTTTATAGTCCGGACCTGGTATCTTTGATGGTTTCGGGGCATGTTTATATAAGTTAATGCAAGACAGTTATTTTAGAATTAATCAACAAAAAATTCCAGATCGTACAAGACGTTCAAAAGTTATTAATAAAAAATCGATTTTCAATTTTTTTAAGAGCAAATAGCTCGGTAAAGAAGGGACATAGAAAAAAGTTATATGGTGTACCTTATTTTGATCCAAACAAAAGATAATACTCTACGAATAGATGTTCATTTAAATGGGGCTTTTTAATCAGTTCGGAATATCAATGCTTCCGTAATGCGAATAAAATTAAGTCGGTAACCCCTGCCCCAGCGAATCGAGGTACGAAACCATGTGCGACATTTAATGTCTGTCGCTTTCCTTTTTCGGAACACGAAGTAGCGAAAGCGGGCGGCTAAACAATTTGTATTTTCTAGTCGCGTTTCATACGCCAATAGTAAGGCCTGCCGGCACACTGAAATTTTGTTTGGTAGCCAAAATCCTTGGGAATTTTACAAAAATATAAAATTGATTTAAGGTTCTCTTATCCGTATAGTATTATCTTTGAATCTATGATCCCCTTTGGACCATACCTTTTTGGGGCCCATGACAAATGGAGGTTAATTTAATAAACGTTATTATATGAAAAATATTATATATTAAAAAATTACTTAAAATGGTGTCGGCCATGATTGTCCTTTTCAAAACAAAAACTAACAAACTTGCAAGAAATTATTACACTCCATAGACAAACAATTTTTTTTTGATAAAACCTAGTGCAATTTCATATTTAGCTAAACACAAAAAACCACAAACAACTTTTTACTTAAAAAATCATAAAACAACACATTATATATATTTTCCGGGCACAGATTCGTTACTGCTGCCATGTATATTAAGTGTGTAGTAACAAATATCTGCCCGGAAATTATTTATGATTATGTGTTGTTTTATGATCTTTATAGTAAAAGCAATTTGTGTTTTTTGTTGGTTTTATCATAGTTTGGTCCATAGATTTTAATACTTTCTTGCAGTTTTTGTTTTAAAAAAGACACGAATCATGGCCAAAACGTCACAATTTTAACTGGTTTTATATGGCTCTTTGATCATTTTAAGTAATTTTTTAATATATAATATTTTACAAATAATAACGTTTATTAAATGGACCTAAATTCAAAAAAAGCAAACTTTATATTAAAATTTTTAAATTTTTAAAATAAGTTCACTACTATTTCTATAGAACACCTCTGTAACATATTTCAAACTTATGCGATTCGCAACAGTAGTTTTTGAAAAATTGTTCTATTAAAATTCAAAAAAAAGTAACATTTCGAAATTGAGATTTGGCAACAAGTACCTTTATTTGCAGATATGATGTTTTGTCTTTTTGTAAAGATAATTTTAATCTTCAGATTGTTGTATTTACATATTTTGCATTTTAAATAAGTATTTTGGTATTGCAACAATTTTATTATATTGTCTTTAGAGGTTATCGTGAAAAAAGATTTAAAATAAAACCTTGTACATACAGGGTGTCCAGAAAATATATATAAAAAAAATATTATGGATTTCACCTAGTTTCGTGCATTCTGGATGCTCAGTTCATCACTACTTTTTGACACATTTTGTGAAATGTTTTTAACGGTGTGTGACTGTTCTGTTTAAGGTTTTGAATTGTTGGGAGCTTATTTCTGTAAACTAGAGATTTCACATAGCCCTATAGAAAATAGTCCAAGGCTGTAAGGTCACAAGACCTTGGTGGTCAGTTTACATCAGCATTTCTGGAAATAACGCGTTTAGGCAACCTTTCTTGCAACAAAGAGATTGGGTCACAAGCTGTTTGGCACGTGGCATCGTTATCATATTCCTATACCGTTCACCAGTAACAGTAACACGAATTCTATCGACATCTTGAAAAAAGTAACGTTCAATCACACTTGTGCCCAAAAACCACACCAAACTGAAACTTCCTCAGGATGAAGAGGCAGCTCATAGATCTCTTAAGGTTTTTCTTTAACCTAAATCATATAGTTCTGCTTTTTAACAAAACCATTGAGCCAGAAATGTGTTTATCTGAAAAGATTATTTTGCTCGAAATGTGGGTCGTTTTCCAGTTGCTCTAAATACCAGTCGGCGAAATTTCGACGTTTATGATCATCAGCTGGTTTACTTGTTGGGTTATTTGAACTCTATATGCCTTTAACTGCGAAACAGATCCAAAAATTCTCCAAGTGGTTCTGAGAAAAGGGTTTTCTTCTTGAGAGCGCTGGAATTACAGTTTGGATTGTCTCTTACACTCTGGCTTACAGGCGATGTTCTCCCGAGATCGGGCAACCGCAACGTACAGGAGGTTAAATTATCTGCAACTGACCACTTCGTTCAAACTTTTCGACGAGACTTAAAATGGAATGCTCCGTTGGAATACTATGTTGACCACAAATTTCTCACCGCTTAAAATGTCTGGAAAACTGAACACTCATTTTGGTGTAAATACGAATAATTTCTACTTGCTGTTGAATTGTGAACTTCTTTATGATTAATTGCTCACTGCTGCTAGACACAACTACTGACATTTGTCTTCACGTGTCAAGTAGTGTGTTGCCATAACATTAAAAAGTTCTGACGCCCTTATTGGAAAACCCTTCATGAGTGTCTATAAGAAAGTTACTTAATATGTATTTCTTCTGATTTTCTATGTCATCAACCTTATGACAACACAGACATTTATATACAGGGTGTCCGGAAAAATGTGGGAAATCTCCCGGATCTAAAAAAAAACGTGTATAGAATACTACAAGTTCAAATAAAATTTTCTCGTATATGCCTCCTCTTCGAAGATATTGGCTCCCAAAGAGCTCCAATGAAATCAAGTTTTTTAGGCACAATTATTGAAACAATTGAGAAAATTCCTCTTTTTCATATTCAACCACGAAACTAAGTGGACTAAGAGTGTAAATAAACTGATCTTTAAAAAAAACTGTTATTATTAGCGGCATGGATGAAGAGTACTTAAGTTTTGGTCAATAGTTAAAGGTTTTTGTGTGAGAAACGTAATTCTTTACGCCTCAGCACCACAGGTAGTTGCCGATATACTCTGCTACCGGCTAAATTAGAACTGAAAGACAGTAGGTGCGAATTAAGGTTTAAATGCTCAGTGTATTGACGATAACTAAATGAGACACTACGAATTGAATAAATATACAAAGTTTATTTACAATGCATTTATAGTTTACTACACTACAATTATTACGATGTGTAAATTGGGCGCACTAACAATTTTTAAACTTAAAATTTTGACAAATAATTGATTTGAAATTTTATTTACTTTAGGATTATAGAAGAAAGAAAAAGGTTTTAATTTACTCTTTTACTAGAATCGCCCTAAATCATTGTCAAGAGGTTGAAAGATTTAAACATAACTTATTATCTAAAGACAATAGTATTGTTCACGAATTTATCAAACTTATTTTTCAAAAAAATATGAAAAAAGTTAAAAATTTTTTACTCAAAGAAATTGGAAAAATTTTTTTAAATTTGAAAAAAATTTTAAGTTACTGTCTTTAAAATAAAAAATTTAAAAATAAAAAATTTACGAGTCTATTGACCCCGGAAATTTTCATTTATGTAGAACGATTTTACCATAATTTTTTTATCATTATCCCCAAGTTGGAAATTTAAAAATCAATTTAAAAATTTTTTCTTTTGAACACACATTAATTAATTGACTACTATGTATAAAAAAAGGTATTATACTTTATTCTCAGGTTACAAAAAAAAACTACTATTAACTTGCATCACGCTCGCGTCTTAAACACTTTTTATTGAAGGCCAGTTTTACTTAAATCATTTACTGAATTTATCCACATGTCAAATTTTTAAATTTTTTGACAGAGAAATACTTAAAAACTTTCACTTTTTGCTATAGAAAAAGAAGGCAGTAATTCATACTACCATGAGAATCTGATATTCTCATCGAGTTATTTAGTTACAGAAAAAAGAAGGCAGTAATTCATACTACTATGAGAATCTAATATTCTTATCGAGTTATTTAATAGAATATTTCGGTAATCCACGAAATACAAGAACAACTTTCAGACCATGATTTACAGACAAAACTTAAAGTCTTACTGAAATTTAATCTGCTGTCGCCTTTTTATCTCCGAGACCCGCCCTACGACCTTCGATACGACTCGTTTTCTGGCGGGCTAAATCTCGAGACCTTATTGGATGCGTAGTCTCGCTACGTAATCACAGAGCTTACGGAATCATGTCGATGTGTTAGCGTTGCCTAGCGACGGGCGGCTTCCTTTGTTTCGTTGTTTTTAAAGATGGTACTTGGGTTTGCTGTTAAATTTTAGTAACCAAAAAATGTCTATAAACTGTGCTATACTTATTTTATGTCATTTTATATTTTCCTTCGGTGACTGATTTTTTGCCTTCTCTGGCTGCTTTTTGGATTTTTAATTGCCTTTTTTTATCCACGTGAGTCGTTCTTCCAAAAATTATATTAAAATTTATTTATCTCGAGAACTTATTTGCCAAAACCAAAAGTATTGAACAGTTCTGCAGGAATCACGCTCCACTCCAGGATGGGTAAAACTTGAACCTGAGGGATTAGGTCGGTGCATATAACAATTTTTTTTAATGTTAAGTATATGAATTAATTCGGCTAACCGAAATCTACATTTACTTTTAATTAACTTATTTTTGCCCAAATAGAGTTTCATTGTTTTTCCCGCGGACTTTTCAAATCGCTTTAGAAGAATTTGTAGTGGTTTTTTTTTTAATTTGATTACAGATTTTTTATTTGGGTTGTCTCGAATAGCAAAAGGTAGAGTCAAATTTTATTTTTAAAAAGTATTTAAATTACCGTGGTATTATTTTCGCAATATTAAATTTGGGATGGACATTTATGTTAATATTTTAGATTTTCTATTCATTAATGTTAGCATAAAGAGTAATACGTTTCTCCGTATGTGCAAATTCCAAAAAAAAAAAATTAGGTCAATTTATTTATTTGAATTGGTTGTGATTACCATATAAATATTTTAATGCCAATGACTTTGGCAAACAACAATATACCTACTCAAATAACTGAACATTTTGCAACACGTCTAACTAGATTTTGTTAATGATGGCTTTTTATTATTATTATTAATTGCGTAATTACATAACAATTTTTGACAAATCTTTTGTTCATATTTCAAGCTTGGTAATTTAAATATTATAGTGAAACTGTTTTAAAAAATGAATTGCAAATTAACATTATTACTATTTAGATAAATGGTGATTTAAAATAATTAAATCGGCTTCATAGAAAATTAACTTAAAATTATGAAATAATATTTTTTATACCGGATGTTCGGAAAAATGTGGCAGATCCCATAGATATGAAAAAAACACGTGAAAAGAATACTACAAGTTCGTATATTTTTTTTTTGGTTAGGCCTCTTATTTGGAGATATTAATTTCCAAAGAGCTTCAAAAAAATCTTGTTTTTTAGACATATTGAACCACACGGTATGTTCCAATTTTATTTGAATAAGATGTAATACCAAAATTACTATCAAAAAAGTGTTGTGCAGGTACGGACTACCTGTGACACTCATGACCCTTTTTTACGCTCTTTGTATTTATAAGAACTTTGGACAACGGTTTTTACACATCTCTAACTATTGAGTAGCAATTAAATACTCTTCATTCATGTCGCTAATCCCAACCGTTTTTGAAAAAAACGTCACTTTACTACATCGTGTATTTGGCCTTTTTCGATAAAAGATAAATCTTTGTTTAATTTTTTTCAGAGAAAAAAAAAAAGATTTTTAAAATTTCATTCATAAGTGACCTTTGTTTTTTCCCAAACTTATCTCTTGCGGTTTTCCAAAAACCCCCATGTTTTCTTGAATCTGTGACACCCGTATAAGGTTTATTACGTACTTTTTTTAGCTGTCAAATTTGCTTTTTTTTAAAAATCTCAAAAAAAAAGCATTATCTTTCAAAATTTAAAAAATTTTATTCATGTTGCAAAATATATTTTGGGGACAGCAAAATTGGGTTCAGCGCTGCTGTGGGAAAATTTTTCGATAAATCTAACCCCTTATCCATGGATATGTCTTCACCCCTAAAATTAATTAAATTAAAAAAAAAAAATAGGGGAAAAACCTTTAAAAATTTTTGCTGATTTTTAAGACCATATTAATTACATACCCTTTCACTTTCCAGGGGGTCTCAAGTAAAGGGGTCAGAGCTAAAAAAAACAGTTATATTAATTAATTTAAAAAAATGAATGGTCAAAAAAATGCTTGTTTTAAAATAAAAGCTCAAACGTTATTAGATAGACCTAAAAACCAAAAAAGATGTGTTTTTTAAATCAAGAACCAATGTTTACGAAGATTCAAAAATACAAAACAACGTTAACAATAATTTGAATGTATTAGTCATAATAATTACCCCCCAACAGATTGATTGTCAAAATATGATGTAAAATTTTTTTGGGTGGCTCCGGCCTTTTAAAATTTTATTGTTTGCCTTAATCAAAAAAATCCTGTGGATCAAAAAAGGTCGAGCATAGCAAGGGGGGGGTAAAGGTTTCCCTCTTTAATTCCCCAAGAGAAAAACCCAAAAGTTTCTTGTTATTGGGTTGAGGGAAATAAAAATTAGAAGATCCTTTTTTATAATGTATAATTTTTTCACAATATTATAAACCTACTCCAAACTAATAAATTCGATAATATTCTAATAAAAATAATAAAATAAGTACGATGCATAAATAACCTTTTGGGCAGTTACTTTCCCCTTAGGTATTGTAAACTACGCCACACCTTTAAAAAATCGCCTAGCAAACAGAATCTTTAAAGAAAAAAACATCTTCGTGTAAATAGTCCCCAAATTTTTTCACAAAACACATTTACGCACCATTTTAGAGTTTTAAAAAAAAGTTTTAAATAGTTTTAACAGATAGTTTTAATAAAAACACACAAAACACTTAAAAAATTAGGGGGAAAGTCGACCACACCTAATAGGTTATTCCCCTTTTTCAACGGACCGGTTTAAAAAATTTTTAGCCGGAAACGGGATTGCCATATTCCGCCTGCGAAATTCCTTTCGGGAAAAAAATAGCAATGCGAAACGTATTTAAAATTTGTTTTTTTTTTTAAAACCAAATCTAGTAATCTATTTATTTTTTTCCCATTTTTTTTTATAAATATAGAACTTAAAGGCAATTTTATTTAGAAATGTTTAAATTCATTCTTTTGGAACAGATTTTATCGACTTTAGTTACGCGTTACGTCCTTTTTTCCCTTCGACCGTAAGTTCGTGTTTTCGTGGGGGGTTTTTTTTTATTGAAACTATTAGTTGGTAACAGGGGGTTAAAATTTTTCCTTTTTTATATTAACCCGAAAAACTTAGGGGAAAAAACTGTGTAAATAAAAAGAAGTTTTTTTTGGAAACCCGTTAGGATTGCGACATAAATGACGAGTTATTCATTTTAGTTAAAAGTAAAAGGTTTCAAAAAAAGTTGTCCAATTCTTATCAATCCGGGCTTAAAAAAAGGGGGGCGTGAGTATCACAGCTTTCCCCCCCAACCGCTGTGTTCACACGTCGCGGGGTTGGGGCCCTTTTAGGGTCTTTTTTTGGAAAACATGGCCGGCCCTTAGGGAAAAAAATTGGGGGTTTCCCGGGGAAAATCCTTTTTGGTTGGGGGGGCCAAAACCGGGGGATGGAACCCGGGGATTAAAAGATTAAAGGTTTAAAAACAAGGGCCCCTTTTAATTCAGGGTGGGTTTTAGCCCCAATTACCGTGCTGATGAGTGAATGACATCCTGTGCCTTAAACAGGTGTCTCCAACGGTGCCTCTGAGATACAGGGCGACCTCTCAGAGTATCTAGCCTTACTGCGGTAATGCGGGGCTCTGCCGTGGTGGACTATTACTTCCTTAGCTCCGAACAGAAAGCTGACAGAACCGCTTTTATAGAAAAAAAAGTGACCAAGGTGCGCTGACCGAAACGGACTCGAGAGGTGCCACTCAAGGTCACAAGCAGACAAAGGTGCGCCGACCGAAACGGGAGAATCCGTTTCGAAAGGTGCCCCTAAAGTCACGCCTGTTTCCCGGGGAAGGGCTAATCCATCCTGATCAAACAGGTGCTTAGGAAGGGATCCCTGAATCCAAACAGAAGGCGGACAGAACCGCCTTTATAGGGAAAAGGGTTCCCTGGCTTTAAACATAGGACCGTTTTTATAGGGTAAGGCCGGAGATGCGGCATCAGAAAGAACATCTGCTTCCTGTAACAAGGACCTGGTAGGAGGGCATGACGGATCTAATCGTCTGCTCGTCATACTCTCCAGGAGACAGGGACACCAGAACACATATTGTGCTCGTGTCCGGTAGCGACACAAGTAAGAGGAGATGTAAAAACTCTCTCCCAATCTGGTATGGGATTCATTAGAAGTCCGATCCTATTGGGAGAAATATAAAAAGGTGTGAGCCACAATAGACCGAGTGGTCGCAGTGGAGGGCGTAAAAAGTCCACTCACTTTAAACCTACCTACCTGCAACTGTGAGTAATTTACACTTCCTTTGTTCCTAATTTAAAGACTCTTATTTGGTATTATATCTTATTAAAATAAAATTGGAATATACCCGGTGGTTCAATAATTATGTTTAAAAAACTTGATTCCATTAAAGCTCTTTGGTAGCCACTATCTTCAAAGAGGAAGCCCATACGAAAAAAGTTTATATGAACTTGGAGCATTTTTTTTACGTGTTTTTTAATATCCGGGAGAGTTCCTACATTTTACCCTCTTATAAAAATATTATTTCATATCTTAAGGTATTTTTTTAAACCCATTTTTTAGTTTTACCTAAAAACATATATTTTTTTTATAGTTGTAAGAGATAGTTTGTCATATTTAGTTTTACGTAAAAATATATTATTTTTTTTATAGTTCTAAGAGATAGTTTTAAAATAAAAGTTCAACACAGATAAGTGGTAGGTACTTAGTTATGTATTCTAGAGCCAAGAAAGGTGTGTTTGGTATGTAATTTATTTAGAATAGAACTGTTGACAGAAGTTGATCTAATTTTAGATCTCAGTACTTTAAAAAGCCAAGATTTTTGGATAGGGACCTTGCAGTTTTTGTTGACATCTCTTTTCTTTTTTCCGAGTTCAATGTATAGAAAAAATGGGGAGCCATGCCTTTTTCTCCGTAGATCTTGCTTTGTGGATGAAATCTAATCTTTATTTTAAATTCTGCATTTTAAATCCTACGACAAATATGAGATTGCAAACTTCTTAAATACTCACAAAATATACGCCCCTATTTCAGGGCTATGCGAGTACAAAATTTGTAGTTTATATTTTTTTCTTTACTTGTGTCATAAAACTTAGATATCAAATTTCAAGTGTACTCCCTTGGAAAGTGCTCCATAATTTTGACGAGTCAGTAACTTGGCTGCAGCATTCCTAGCATTGTTCACTGCATTTATTATCCCCGCAGTTCCTCCGCTAAGAGCGCCAATTGCGCTTAAACCGGCAAAAAGTGGTACTAAAAATGGTAGAAAACCTCCGATTTTGGGAAGAGGCACAATGCCTGTAGGATGAACTTTTTCCACGCCAGTAAATGCTTTTAAAGCTACTTCAGCAGCTGATGTGAAGTCGTGAGGTTTTTCAGCATACAGTGCATCCCTCGCTTTGTGAAAAGCAGTCATGAAAGGAACACCTTTGCCTCTTCGAGCAGTAATCTTCTTGTTTGATTTCTTTTTAAACTTCTGCATGTCTGCACAGTACAAACTCTTTAGTAATACTAACTGTTAAAAATAAGAATATTAACTTATAAATAATACCCCTCTATACTCTGCAGTTATTGTTCATCAACCAGTCATTACAATCCATCTAAAGTTAAGAATATTACCTAATAAATACCAGCTTCTCTATACTCTGTAGTCATTGTACATCAACCAGTCATTACGATAACACGCATCTAGGAGTCTACTTGGTAATAAAAATCAGTTATTTAAAAACGTATCATTATTAGAAAAAGCGCCGTTATTAAAAAAAGGGGTTTTTTGAAAAACAGTGCCGTTATTTGAAATACAGTGCCGTTATTTGAAAATACAGTCCGTTATTAAAAAACAGGGCTGTTATTTGGAAATACAGTGCAGTTATTTGGAAATACAGTGCCGTTATTTGAAAATACAGTGCCGTTATTGGAAAAACGGTGCCGTTATTTGAAAATACAGTGCCGTTATTGGAAAAACGGGTGATTTTCAAAATCTAATATAACTTTCATAATTTTTTCACAGATTATTAGAATACCTCTATGTGAAATGATAACGAAGGTATGATGGGGGGAAAACACGCTAAAACGTTTCATGTAATATACACACTGCTTGCATGGACCTTACAGTGTGCCTAACAAGAAATTATGGTGTTGTATACCTTTATGGCCTTATAATAGGCCAATGAAAAACTACCTTTTATCAGTTACAACGTAAAATTGCTTTTTTTGTACATACTTTTGAACTTTTTGCACTCATCTTTGTGCATGTCCATTTTTTTTCCACGCTTTTATTAGCTTGACCTGTATCTATGTATCTATTTAGGTTCTCGCCCATAAGCGCGACGCGGCGCGACGCGATTAAATGCATCAGGGATAATTAAACTGAAGCCCGCCCATCTAGGCGATGCGACGAAAGTCTGATTAACTTAAAATTTGTATTGGGGTCAAGAGCCGATGACAATACAATCCTTCTATAACTTTGTTCTAATGTCCTGACTAGGATCATCAGAACTAAAAAAATTAAATAACACTTTCTCAAAATGACAATACTTGCGCATTCACCAAGGCCAAAATAACACAAAACGCTTTCTACAAGAATCCGGGCCACTGGCAACAAAAGAATTATTTTTGGAAAAAGAGTTTTTCTCTGACCTTTATGTTGCGTTATCTATGGGATTTTCCTTTTTCATATGTAATTTTGTTATAACCCGTCGGCCATATTAGATTTATTGACAAATATAAGATATACTAAAAATCGAAGCTCTTGATTAAGATTAGTTTTGTTGACTAAAAATTAAGAAAATAAAATATAGTTTTATTAAACTAAAAAAACACGCTTTTATAGCAAACCGGACTTAAAAGTAGAAAATAATTTTTGGGTATAAAAACTTCGTGTTACAGTGATAGAAAGTCCAAGAATTAATTATGACCAATTAATTTCGAATAAGTTTCAAATAAAAATTCAGTTATTAAAAAAATTATTCAATTAGTAAAAAGCTGGGGTGTAATGTATTTGTTTTCATAACTCTAATTTTTGTAAATAGCTACCAATAAAATAATTGTAACATTTAATATCAAGCACATATATCTATCACTGTAACACAAACTCTTTATACTTAAAAATTATTTTCTACTTTTAAGTTTGGTTTGCTATAAAAGCCTGTTTTTTTTTTTTTTTTTTAACTATAATTTATTAATATTAACCTCTCACGCCAAAAATTATGCAAAAAAGCTACTAATTCTATATTTTTTTTTTTTTGCAGTACCAATTCCGCTAAAATGCCAAACCTTAAACCCCTTAAATCGTTTTTTCTGCAGAGGATACCAATATTACAATGGGCGCAAACATATAATTCCAAAAAGCTGCTCAGTGATTGTATAGCGGGTTTCACAGTAGGTCTCACTGTGATGCCACAAGCCTTGGCATATGCTACGCTGGGAGGACTCGAACCACAGGTATGATGGTTAGCATCTAAAAAAAGCTACCACTTTATATTAGAAATCTAATACAAAAAAATAAAGTTATTTATTTAAATATCCATTGTGACAGCGGTTCCAATTGAGCTCTATCAGGCTAGCAGGAGTAAATTATCAAAAATCTATTAAAAAAATCACTGGAATTTATAGCTAATTTGTTGTTAAAATGAGGATTTTGTTGCTCAAGCCGATTTCGAAAAATCAGAAATTATGTATATTATATAAAGATAAAGTATTTTTAATAAAAACAATTAGCGTCATTTTATTACAGTTGGTGGCGGCTTAATAAAGTGCAGAGCTGCAGAACCAACAAAAAAATAGAAAATAAGCCTTAAATCTAAAATAAATAAATGTTTCGATGTTTAAATTATTTGTGTTTAATTAAAAAAGTTAAACGTATTGGAACACGATATGGAAGATAAGGACAAGTAACTTCGAACGAACCCCGAGACAAGTTACATTGAACGAACTGCGCGAATTGCTCCCGACGTAGTCAAAAATATCCAGCGCTTACCATATAAATTTAGCAGGGCGACACAATGTGGTTCTGTGCTCGTAATTTGCCCTCGCCTATGACGTGCACTCCCCCCCTTTGATCTTAATAACGTTTTTTTTAGTGATGGGATAATTCGAATTAAAAATAATAAATCCGATTATTGAAATAACGCATCATGCGATTATTCAGAATTAATTTGAATTAGAAAAATAACCTGATTCATAGAATTAATAGCGTGCGAAAATAAATAATAACATGTTATAACGAATAAAATTTAGTTTTTTAATGGTAAAGTATATATTTAAAATAGGGAGCACAACTTAATTATAAAAAGCAAATTTCATTACCGGGCCCAACATTTTAGGTTGGGGTTTTTGGGGCGTGATCACGAATCTAAAGATTTTTGTTGTTTGTTTTTGACTTATAACGCCCCCTCAACCTAACCTCACATCTGCACAAACCCTAAAATTCCTCCTTCTTAAAACTGATTACACCCAAAATGGAAGATTTTATGGTAATATACTTATTATTTTATACATAAATTTAATTTTACCTTTATTTAAATTATTTTTAAAAAAGAAACAAGCGCTTCCCAAAATAATATTTTTTTTTATAAATGTCAAAAAATTTTCTTATTTAGACAATTTTATGTTGGACACTAGGGACCCGGAAACAATTGAATGCGCTTATTTTTTAAAATTAAATCGCAAAAAATAAAAATAATTAAAATTTATAAAGAAATGTAATTGTTTCGCGGGTCCCTGGCGTACCAACATAAAACAGTTTAAAATCTCTAGACAATTTTGTTGACATTTATATAAAAGTAAAAATAATATTTTAAGGATTTTGTTTTTTTTATTAAAAATATTTTTAAATGAAGGTGAAATTAAATTTATCTTATAAAATAATAATGTATTTCGATAATCTTCCATTTTTTATTTAATCAGTTTTAAAAAGGAGAAATTTTTTGAAAGTTTTGGGGTTTAAGGGTTCGAGGGGGGATTATAACTCAAAAACTAGCAGAGTCCGACAAAATTTGACTTCAGATTCGTGATCAGCCCCAAAAATCCCCGGATACAAAATTTCAATAAAAACGGCCGGGGCCCGGTGGAAAAAATTACCAAAAAAAATTATAGCAAATGGAAATTATACTTACTAAAATAATAATAATAATATATTATAAGGTAAAAGCCGGATCCCCGTTGACAAATTATTAAGGGGATCCGGGACTTTTTGACAAACTGTATATAATATTTAGTGTTTGTGTTACATATTCCCAGAAATCAAGAAAAAATTAAAAATGATTAAAAAAATAAAATAATTAAATAATTGAATTATCAATTAATCCGATTATTGAAATCATTCATAATTCAATAATTCGATTCTTAAAATAATCCGATTTGCCCATCACTAGTTTTTTTAACGGGAATATGTTCTATATATATTTTAATTTTACCTTTCGTATTTTGTGATTTTACGCAGTGCTGAGGGATAGTGATTAAGTTTTGACGAGTTGTTCGAGCAGTTATCGGCAGAGTCTATTAATCTAAAGGGGTTATGACATCGTCGAGAATGGGGATAGAAAAAGTCCAAGACGTGAAGGTGTGAAAGGGGTCGCTTATGTTGGCGGCCCTGTCGGGTAACTCTAAAAGTTACTAGCATTCTCAGCTGTGGACAGAGTCGTGCCACAAGTCGAAGTTTTTATATGGGGTTATTTTTACGGTTGAAAATATTTGTGTACAGAGTTGATATTTTATTGGTTTTGAATGTTTTCATTATATTGTTTTTGGTAAAGTTTAGTCGTGTAGTTTTAATTAGTCCTTAGTGTGCAATACACCAAAAAGTTGTGTTTCCCATAAGGATTCTGTTATTTGCTCGGAGCATGTTAAAACAGACGATTTTTATATGTCTTCCAGAAAAATTGCAAAAGCAGTGATTATGAGATCCTGATCAAAAAGGAAAAAGGCGATTAATAAAAGAAGGTAAGGTGAAAAATATGATTTATCCTAATGCTGCTATTACTAACAAATATTCTTTTATTGTAGCAGTTCCATTCAATTTGCATTATTACACCTCGGATAACAAAAACACGGTTTTTAAGTCCACCAGTGACTCTTCACAACTCGGAATGTAGTTACACAGTTATTAGTAAGTAAATTGAAATTTTTGTGTGATTTTAATTATAGTTATTTGTTGTCAAGAAAGTAAATAGTCAATATTGACTTGCTTAAACCTAGAACTGATCAACTTTAGGTATATGCATTAATGTACCTTCAGAATGTGTATTTAATATTTTTTTCCCATTATTTTGTACATTTATTAAGTTTGCAGTTAGTTACATTCTTTAATTGTATTTAATTTTTTTTGGATACTTATCTACCAATTACTTGGTATATTATGTTGAAAAAGACATGTTTTAAAATATAATTTATATTTTTTAGATTTGCCTTTTACAAGTTTAAAATTAACTGATGTAAACCTACCTTGCACTGAAGAAGTTTTTGTTTAGATTGTGTAGTATGAAGTGGACTGTGAAGAATTTGTAAGTAAGTTAAACTTTCGAGTACCAAATAAGAACACGAGATCTAATTCTTTGTTTTATCTTGCAAGGGCTGCCAACAAACTATAAATGAAATTTTTGTGTTTGTATTAAGTAGGATTTTAATGCTTAAATGTAAATGATGTGTATGTTTTAAAATATGAAATGTAGTATACCACAAAATATTATTAAATAATACCATTAAGTTCTTTTCTTCCATATCAAAATGTAAAAATTTCAGTTGTATATTATTTAATTGTTGCAATTGTAAATGTATTGTAGTTTTGTAGTTGTGAAACAAATAAAGTTTAGTTTTTTAGCAATAAACCTGTATTCACATTTTTTTACATAAAATAATTCATTTTATTGCCAAAGTGGAAAATTTTGCTATTATTCTGCAATATGAAGATGCTGTATGGTCCGTAAGTAAATAAATAACTAGTTTTTAAAAGTAACTTAATTAGTTTTTAAAATAAAATAAATTAAGGATTAATAGATAAGTTTATACAGGGTGTAAAAAGTATGATGCTCATCATTTTAATGGGCGATAGTGGAGCTCAAAATAAGTAGAAAAGTTTATATGACATATGTGTCAAAACTTGACAGATTTTTGTCTAAACGATGTTAAAGTCATGCACTTTGAAAGCAGTTATTTCTGTAAACCGTAACATCTGGAAACTTTTGTCTTAATCGCTTATCAGTAGATTCATTTGATAATAAAATAAACTTAATTTTAAATGTTTTAGTCTACAAATAAAAAAATGATTTTTTAACAACTGTTCTCCCAGTTAAAAATTAAAAAAACAATTGGCAACAGAGCGATACCTTTGTGCGAAGTTGATTGATTGATTGATCATCAAATTGTGCGAAGTAGTCACAAAGGCTTCCGATCCGGTCACGATATTTTTGTTTGTTTTTGAATCGGGAAAAATATGCCTTATGTTTTAAATTCTAGACAAACGTATTGCAAGTGTACGTACTAAAGACTGATAAAAAACGGAATGTGTGCGACCGAGAAATCTTATTCTTTAAGCAAAAAAAAAGTGCTGTTTTAAAGCATAATAAGTAGTGTTATTAAAATGGATATTAAGCTTATTCTTATGGTAAGTACAATTATTTTTTAATTACAAATAAAAACCAAACAATTATTGATTGTTTTTTACTTAAATTTAATATTTGTTTGTATGTAAATGAATGAACATCTCATTAAAAAAAGTGTAAACAGTGCAAAAAAACTCACAACGTTCGAAGTTAAGACCCGCCGCTTCGACGAAACAGGCGCGATGTTGCCAAGTTTTTTAAACTTGAAAAGGGCATATTTCGAAAGCAATTAACTTTTGACTTATATGTTCTTGGCTTTTTTGACTTATTTTGAGCTCCTCTATCGCTCATTAAAATCATGAGCATCATACTTTTTACACCCTGTATATTTATGAAGTAATACAAAAACACCGTCATAAATTCCTAAAAAAAGGCTAATTTTTCTATGGCTTGCAGTATCTGATTTGGAGTTGGATATTTTGTAATCTTACAAAGATCTTCAAGATAGCTTGTAAAAGCCCATTTCTGAACCTGCATTTACAGAAAAGCTTCCTTCCTGTTTTTCTTCTATAGGTATTTTCACGGCTTCTGCTTAGATGAGTTGGCCAGTATAATTCCTTTTCTGGCAGCTCCCAACAGAGCAACACATAGTGCAACTTTTATGCATCTTTTAACAGTTCAGCTAGAGAGGCCCCGAACTTCCCGCTTTCTTCGGTCCTTCATCCCTAGAGTGTCAAGACTATGGAACCTGCTACCTGCAGAATTTAAGTCTCTTGTAAATATACTCCCTCTTACCACACTTCAGCCACCCACGGGGCGTTCATACTAGGCCTCAGCCTTCGCGGACTGTTCCAAGATAAAAAAAATAATTAAAGTCCCCAAACTTGCTCATAAAATTTTATAAACGTCGTAATATAGGTGGGTATTATTAAAGAAAAAAAAGGTGTTAATAATTAAATATCGTGTGTTTAAAAATAGAGTATGTACTCATAATTATAACAAATTAGCAATCATCAGTATTTTCTACATTTTAATTTTTTTCTCATTTTTTTAAATATTTAATGTAGTAGATATCATTGAAAAGGTACGCCATCGTCGTGTTGTCGCTTTAATTTTTAATTTCAATACTTAATTGAATTACATTTATATTTTTGAAATATAAATTTTGTTCGTCGGTATAAAAGCAGTTTTTCGTTTCCACCTTAATTCTACGCCACTGTCCGGCATAAAATCCAACATGGCCGAAATGGACCCTTCTTGACTAGCGATGGGCATATTCGGATGATTTTAATATTCGAATATTCGTATTCCGGAAGATCTTCATATTCGGAATATCATTCGACATATGAAACATTGACCGATCAACGTCAGTCGGTATTCGATATATTGCGCCGACCGCCAACCGTCGACTGACCCCGAAGTCGAAAGGTTTGCTTTCGAAATAACGAATTATTCCGGATAAATCAGATGTCGCAAGATGAAAAATGAATTATTTTGTTTCGGCTTTTAATTTCAGTCGACTATTATTGGGTTGATGTTGTGTTCGCATAGTCATACGTATTCTTGTACGTTTTAAATTTGTTTTGCTGTTATTGATGGTGCAGCGGAAGTTTTGTTTTCGTTTTAATTCGTAATTATTGGTGTGATGTATAGAATAGTATACAGTGGCCAAAAAAGTCGACATTTTGTGGAAAATTTCTATTCTTGATATGAATGAACCGCGAATTGAATGAACTATCATCCGATAAGTAGCGGTAATATACCCTAGCTGATTAGAATACGAATATTCGAATATCCGAAAGAAATATTCGAATCATTCGAAACATTTCTATATTCGAATATCGTTCGGAAGGTTCCATCACTATTCTTGACGTCACACAAGAGTTTTTCAATATGGCGGATGTCATAACCCCCTTTAGATTAATAAACTCTGGTACCGCGTTTTCTGTATAAAAAATCTAAAATTTTCGCGTACTGTTATAAGCGTTATATTTGTTTTTTCCTTGATTAATATTTATATTAGAGATGGATATTATCGATAATTTATTAAATGTTAAAAGGTTTATAAAGTACACCTACGAAGAAAAAATTAAATTAAAGCAAGGTGGACGTCCTTTACCAGATATTTCCATCGAAAAAGAAGGCTCAAGTCGTGGTAAACAGTACAAAAGACAATTTAATCGTGAAGTGTACTCAAGAAACGATTGGATTTGTGGATGCAATAAAAAAAATGCTCTTTTCTGTTTTCCTTGTGTACTTTTTGGCGGAGATAAATCGTGGACCCAAATTGGAGTGACAGATTTAAATCATTTGAGTCAAAAAATAAAGAAACATGAAACGTGCCGACACCATTTACATAATGTAATGGAATTTGCTTTATTAGGCACCGTAAATATAAGGGAACAACTAGATTCTGCCTATTGGGTAAATATTCAAAAATTTAACGAAGAGGTGACAAAAAATCGGTATGTTTTGTCTAAAATTATTGATTGCGTTAAATTTTGTGGAATATTTGAATTGGCACTGAGGACATGACGAGACGAGTGTCTCAGAAAATCCAGGAATTTTTCGTGGCCTTATTAACTTTAGTGCAGAGCTTGACAAAACTTTTGGAGGAACATTTAGAAAAGTCGACAGTGTTTAAAGGGATTTCAAAAGAAATTCAAAATGACATTTTGGACTGTATTTTAGAAGTATGCCAGGAGAAATTTTGGAAGAAATTCGTCAATCTCCAAATCTGGCAATAATTGTAGCGAAACAACTGATGTGTCCAAAAGACGCAGTTAGTAGTAATACTTAGGTATTCACGAAATGGCGAACCTATAGAACGTTTCTGGACCTATCTAAACCCTATTGGTGTTAATGCAGAGTCCCTCACTCAAGATATTTTACAAGTTTTGAATGTAATATTACCAGACACAAAATCAACCAATAAACTAATTGCTCAAAGCTATCGATGGCGCAGCCATAATGGTGGAAGGCATACTGGAGTCCAGGCAAGGATTAAGGAGAAATTTCCATATGCCCATTTTGTGCACTGCTATGCGCATCAATTGAATTTAATAATGTCCAAAGCTGTCACAAAATTCACAAGTAAGACTTTTTTTGGTAATTTGCAAGAAATACCAGCATTTTTAGAAATTCGCCACAATGTGTAGATGTACTGACCAAACTAGTTCAAAGAAGAATTCCCCATGGTGCACCAACTCGGTGGAATTTTAACATCCGCACTGTTAATATTGTTTTTGAACATAGGGAATCTTTAATAGAATGTATGGAGAACATAGAAGACTCTTTTACTAATCAAACTGTTTGTAGTGCCGCGTCATCTATCAGAAGAATGCTCTTAGATAAAAATTTTATTTTCTGGCTAACTTTTTTCCATCGTGTCATGCCTCATGTAGATGTTCTTTTTAACGAGCCACAAAAAATACAAACAGACCCTGTAGAAATAAACAAAAAAATTGAGACTTTTGAGCAGAATGTGATGTCACTAAGAAACTCAGTACCTGAAGTCGTTAGCCAAGCTTCTTCATTATCCACCGAGCCCTTATCTAAAATTCGTAGAAATGACAGTAAATTGGATCATCATATTGCCGCTATAGAAATCTGCGATGTAATTTTGAACTGTGTGAAAGATCAATTTGCATTTAAAAATCATTTATCTGCGGCTACTTTATTTTATTCTAATAAATTTGGGGAATTTTGTAATAATTTTCCCGAGGAAATTTTAAATTTAACATGTTCTGCTTATCCAGACATAGATAAAGAACGTTTAAAAACTGAATTATCAGTAATTTATTCCAGAGCAGACTGTAGATCTATAAAAGGAGCAGTACCGTTTTTAAAATTTTTAATAGAAAATAATTTATCAGGGCATTTCAAGAAACCAAAAGAATATTAGAAATTCTTATAACAATTCCAATGATGACTGCAGAGGCTGAAAGATCATTTTCTACTTTAAAACGAATCAAGAATTTTTTACGTAATTCTATGACTCAGGATCATCTAGTGGCTCTATCAATGCTATCAATTGAGAAGGAAATGATTCGTGAAATTTCAAATTTCAATGAGAAGGTTACAGACAAGTTTTCTTCCAAAAAGGACAGAGGAATCAACTTAATTTATAAAAAATAAGCCTTTAGTCTTCGGAGACATTCTTTGTGACATTTACTTGTATAAACTGTTTTTCACTTGCTTCTCAAATCTGTGTAAGTTTATATTTATGTTATTTTTAATTCTGGTTTGTTAAATGTATATTACTAATCGTTTGCTGCTGTGCAGAACCTCTATATTTGTAACTCACGAGCCGCCACTGCACGATTGTGTTGCTAATTTGTTGCTATAAATTAGCAATATCAAAATATTAGAATTTTTTTTACATCCTACCTTGAACTTCATTTTTCACCACGTTATCAAAGGCAATGATTTTGTGCCCCAATTATATTTAAGACGTGAAAACTTGCTGACCCAAATTTGGATGTAACGGAAAAATTGAAAAATATGAAAAATATTGGTGGATTATTAGAAACGTTTTGTTGCTTGTACTATAAAAGCAAATGAGTGCTTGCTTGGATAGTAACAAAATCACAGCCGTTGATAACGTGGTGAAAAATGAAGTTCAAGGTAGCATGTTTTCAAAATTTTTTTTAAAAATCTAATATTTTGATATTGCTAATTTATAGCAACAAATTAGCAACAAAATCGTGTGATACAGTCGAAAAATAATTAACGATGTATCAAAAATTCCTGCTATTTTTTATATCAATATAGCAGTAAATTCAATTTTTCTAAATCGGCTTGAGGAACAAAATCCTCATTTTACCAACTAATTAGCTACAAATTCCAATTATTTTTTTATCGAGTTTTGCTAATTTACCCCTGCTAGCCTAATAGAGCTTTCAAATTGTAACAAACAATTGTTTGAAAAATTAATTTAAAAAAAAATGCATTAACCGTTATAAAAAAGCAATAATAATCTTCCATCTTGCATGAAAAGTTGCCTTATACTTTATTTTTTTCAAACCTAGAAAATTTGGTTAAATTTTTTTTTTATTCTTTTTGGTCTATATTTTCAAAATATACTTTGCGTAATCAAAATTTTAATTATACTTTCCCCAAAATAGCGTTTGAAAGATATTATAAATTGTTTATAATTTTATTTTTTAAAACATTGTGCTCTAGGGCCATTTTTAGCCGAGATAGCTTTTCCGACTTTAAAAAATTCATAATTTATTTATTAATATTAAGGGGTTACACCTCCTTAAAATTTTTAAAACATCGATTTTTTTGGCTAAATAAATAGTTTATAATTTTAAAAATATTTTAAGCGTTTAAATCTTTTAAAATTTAAATTATTTCCTAAGTTATAGCAGTCAGGTTAGGCGTTAACGTCATTTTTTTTTTCTTTCGCGTTTTTCTGGGAATGACTTTTTTTAAACTGGTGTACACGATATCTCAAAATCTACTGAAACGATTTGGCTAAAATTTGCACCACCTATTCTTTATAATTATATTATCTATAATGTGACGTAAATTTTTTTTTGGATCCCTCATTCAAAAGTTATAAATCTTTTGAACCCAAAATTTCGATGAAAATTCGAGCCTTTTTTGGAACATTACACCAAAAAATATTTTTAACCTACTCCCTTCGTCACATTACCCTTCTGAATAAGTAATATATATTTTTTTATACAACGCTGAACGACGGCATCGTGTACAGGGTGTCTCAAACCGGACGCGTTCTTATGGGAACAACCCTTATTTGAAGGAATAGAAAAAAATTAACCAAGGTGTCCGGAGCTTAAATTTAATAAGAAAATTACTGGCGCTAACAAAACTTTGCTATCTCTTATCGTTTGGCCACTAGAGGGCGTTTCTCGAATTTCGTCCATTTTTTAAATGCCGTTTAACTTTCTTATTAATAAAGATAATTAATTTTGATAAAAACTTTCTTAAGGCACTTTTTTTCGTAGAATTCATTGCGACAGGCAGATTTTTTACAGGGCGTTTAGATTTTCGTGCACCACCCCAAAATATTTTTTTATATGGACCACCCTATATATTATAAGATTTTTGAAAAGCTGGTAAAATTTCCTTAATTTTAATGTATCACTTGTTATATTTATCTTAAAATCCATTATTTACGATTTAAAAATTAAAATAATGTGCTTACAGAAATCATCATTGCCATGATTTAAAGTTGCTACGTAAAAAAGCAGTAGGCCGTGCATATGATTTTTTTGTTTTAATATTTTAACAGCTTCTGAATAGTTGAGAATTGACAGTGGTACTTGATATTGTTAAATATTTTGATATTTTTAGTAGAAAAAAAGTAATTTAAATAAGTTTTTAAGAAAGGTTTTTGAAAAGTGTTAAAAAATGTATGAAAATTTTGAAAAGTTCAACATGCTTGAATGTTACATAGAAAGCAACAAAAATGCTCAGGCGGCAAGAAACTTGTATTTTCAAAGATATCCCGGACGGCAGCAACCATCCAGGATCTATTTGCTAGACCTGCCCATAATCTTCAAAATTTTGGCTCTTTTAACAAACCCAGAGCAAATTATGCTCAAAAATAAGAAATTCAAAACGAAAATGAAGTAAAAACTCTAACCGTAACACTTTATATGAAAATAATGGTACAACTTCCACAAGAAAACTTGAAGCGGAGACTGTCATATCCAGAAGCAAAAACCACAGGATTTTGAAAAAAAACAAATTTAACCTTATCGAACCCAAAATGATCTTCTCCTGGGGATTTTGATCGAAGAACTCGTTTTTGTGAGTGGTTTTTAAATAAAATACAAAATGAACCAAATTTTGCTTTAAATTGTATTTGGTCTGTCGAGGCTTCGATTAGTAGTGCGGGCATATTTAATCGGTTTGATGATTACACTTGGTCCCTAGAAAATCCCCATACGACTGTCCAAAACGGGCAATAAGAATGATTTAGCTTCAATGTGTGGGTGGAAATTTTTAGAGGACAATTCATTGGACCCTACATTTATGATGAACCGCTGAATTCTAGACAATATTTGAATATTTTAAGGGACCCGGTTGAACCATTCTTGGAAGATATTCCCATAAATCTGATACCCAGCCCCTGTGCATTTTGCAAGGACCATAAACGTTCCTTAATGTTCAGTTTGGTGAAAATTGGATGGGAAATCCAGGGCCCATACAATGGCCTGCCAGGTCACCGGACTCCCTTAGATTTTTTTCTTTGGGGTAGAATTAGAGACCTTACTTATAAAAACAATAATTTTAATAGCCAGGAAGAATTAGAAAGGACGTTGCGAGGTGCGTTTAACCGAGTTCAAAATATAGAACTTATTAATGCAGTTAATGCTGTTAAAAAAAGATGTAGAATTTGCGTACAACAAAATGGGAGACAATTTGAACATTTGTTAACATAATTTTATTTTATTTTTGTTTATTTAATATCGTTAATTAAATGCCATAAAATTTTATTATAGGATTAGGTAGAGTTATAATTTTTTTTTAATATTGTTGGTTTGTTGTTGTTGTCGTTTGTGTTTTAGATAATTATTAATTTAATATATTAACTATGAGTAATCTTATCATAAAACTTTAGATCTGTTGTTTTAATTATAACATGTTAGCATCCTATGTCATTTTATTAGTCATGGCAATGTTGATTTCTGTAGGCTCATTATTTTAATTTTTAAATCGTAATACTGCTAATGGTTTTTAAGATAAACATAACAAGTGATACATCAAAATTCAGGAAATTTTACCAGCTTTTCAAAAATCTTATAATATATAGGGTGGTCCATATAAAAAATTTGATTTTGGGGTGGTGCACGAAAATCTAAACGCCCTGTAAAAAATCTGCCTATCGCAATGAATTCTACGAAAAAAAGTGTCTTAAGAAAGTTTTTATCAAAATTCATTATCTTTATTAATAAGAAAGTTATAGGGCATTTAAAAAATCGACGAAATTCGAGAAACGCCCTCTAGTGGCCCAACGATAAGAGATAGCAAAGTTTTGTTAGCGCCAGTAGTTTTCTCATTAAATTTAAGCTCCGGACACCTTGGTCAATTTTTTTCTATCCCTTCAAATAAGGATTTTAAAAAAATGGTCTTTCTGAGCTACTTATAGCTCCGCCATTTTGTTTTTTTTTTCAGTATCGAAAATTGTTCATTAATTAATTATTTGTATACCGAAAATAAAGAAAAGTTCATATTTTTAATGACCTAATCAACAAAGCTTAATTTTTATACCGATTTTTTCGTGCTTCTATCCCGTTTATAGATATCGAAATAATTGTTCTAGTAGTAACGACTTACTGCAAATGACACCCTTCTGTCTGAAAAGTGGAGCAAGAAACAAACGCCAAAAGTTAAATTCAAGACTTCAAATCAGCGCCGCACAAAAAATTTGTTTATAACACAGATCCCCAAAAAAAATTGGTGTGGGCTGGGTGTCGGGGGCGTATTTTTTTCCGCTGAACACGAATCTAAAGTCAAAATTTGGGAGCAAAAAATGAGAAAAGTCGTAATTTTAGATATAAACGATTTTTTTTTTAATTTAAAACGTCAATATCTCAAAAACTATTAAAAAATACACAAAACAGGACATAAAATCTGTATTTTTACAAGACCTTTAACTTATATAACCTTGTTGTTTAAATGCAATATTTTTCAAGTTATAATCAAAAAACCGAATTTTTAGGATTTTTAATGGAAAAAATTGGAAAATGATTTTTTTTATTTTAAATTTTTTCTGCAATTTTTATGTAATTTTTGGTTCAAATGAATAAAATAAATGAATCATAATAAAGAAAAACAGAAATCCCATTAATAAAAACAAATTTTATTGTGAACTGATATTTTTTGTCGAAATTACATTTTCGCTTTAATATTCATTTTATCAAAAATGTTTTTAACACTTTTGATATAGACAATTTAAAAAGCTCTATTTTTTGTCTTGTGATTTTTTTAAATCTCTTATAGTTTATATAATCCTAGTTCAAACTTTCCGTGGTAGCAGGTTTCTGCCGGTAAATGTGTTTTTTTTTTTTTTCATTTTTTGCTGTTTAACCCCCAATTTTGACTTCAGTTTCGTTTTTAGCGGAAAAAAATACACCAGAAAATCTTGGTCCGACACCCAGCACACACCACTTTTTTTGTGGTTTAAACGTTTTTTTTAATTCTGGAGTAGCGCATAAAATATTAACATCTGCTTGACTCTTTTTGTCACAATTCTTCATTAATTTGCTATAAACGATTTTTTGCTTTTTTAAGAGTTATTTTTTCTGCGGCAGTATTAATAAGTTTTTGAGCTTCAGTACTAAACATATTACTTGCTTTCTTTCAGTATGGACTTTACTCAGCATTTGCGGGATGTTTTATCTACACAATATTCGGTAGTATAAAAGATATAACCATAGGACCAACTGCACTGATGGCATTAATGACATACCAACAGGTAATGGGTAGAAATTCCGACTATGCAGTATTACTATGTTTCCTCGCTGGATGCGTTCAATTCGTTATGTCTATTTTACATTTAGGTAAGTAACATCGTTCAGTTACAAAATTATACTGATAGAAGAAAAAATACTGGGGTATACAGTGTGTCCCAAATTGGTGGGGAATGTATGGGGATCTTGGAAACCACGATAGATGAAATCGGTTAAATGGGAAAAGTTTGGACAATTATGTTAGTAAGCTAATCCCGTTTACTACATGGTTTTATCTATTCAGGTTTTTGATAAATTTTGAAAAAACCTGAAACATGCATTTTCGAAAATCGGCCATATTTTTTTTAAAGTAAAATTTTTTTAAATCTGTAAAAACTTCTTCAAAGCAACTTTTTTTGTAGAATATGACCGAATAGTCAATTTTTGTTTTCTACGTTTCGGGTTTTTAGAATCATCATCAACTTTATTTTTTCATATGGCCGCCATTTCAACAATGTATAACATGTTATAATTTAAGAGTTAATAACCTTATTTATTTAAAAAACAAGTATTTTCTCAGTTGGCCTTGATTCCAGCGAACGTCATTTTTTTTTGTAAACAATAAAATATTAGTAATTGGCAAAATAGATAAGCTGAACAGATATTTTACAGAAATGGGTTTCGCGAACATAGCTATAACGTTAATACCGGGTTACAACAAAATGTAATGGCTCCCATATGAAAAAGTAAAGTTGATGAATCATCATCAACTTTACTTATTCATATGGGCGCCATATTGGATTTTTTCGCAGCCAAATAGTGATTTTTATTCTTATTTCAATAATGTTTAACATGTTATAGTTTAGGAGTTTATAACCTCATCCACTTCAAAAAACAAATATTTTCTCAGTTGGCCTTGATTCCGGCGAATGTCATCTAGCGTCATTATCAAGTTAGCTCGAGTACGTTATTAAAATTTTTTCAACTTTGTGAAATGGTTAATTATTTGTGGAAAAACTTGATATTTTGCAAGGTTATTTCCAAAGTAATAGAAATGTTAATATAGCTGCGCAAACGTATTTCGACAATTTTCCTGAAAGGCAGCATCCTAAACTTACATACTTTCGAAAACTGGTTACAAATTTGCTTAAATTCGGAAGTTTTAAAAAACCACGACCTAAGAAGTACGTTGAAGAAAATCGACAACGAGATGCTGCAGTTAACCAACATTTTAAAGAAAATCCAACATCTTCAGCCAGGGATGTTGATAGAGAATTCCACATACCTAAGTCAACCAGTCATAGGGTAGTTAGGACTATTTTAAAAAATATCGTTAATATGTTGAGAAATATGGACAACATTTTGAATTTTAGGTCGTTATTTTACATTTTCTTTTTAGTAGGAATATTAGTGTAGCCATTTTTCATTGTTTTGTTTTCACTTGTTTCAATTAACTTGTTACGTGTAGTTTTGTTGTAACACGGTATATTTTTGTAAAATATCTGTTCAGCTTATCTATTTTGAAAATTACTAATATTTTATTGTTTACAAAAAAAATTACTTTCGCCGGAATCAAGGCCAACTGAAAAAATATTTGTTTTTTGAAATAAATGAGGTTATAAACTCTTTTAAACATGTTATACATTGTTGAAATCAGAATAAAAAGCACTATTTGGCTGCGTAAAAATCCAATATGGCGTCCATATGAAAAAATAAAGTTGATGATGATTCTAAAAATCCGAAACGTAGAAAATAAAAATTGACTACTCGGTCATATTCTACAAAAAAAGTTGCTTTAAAGAAGTTTTTACAGATTTGAAAAATTTTCACTTATAAAAAAATATGGCCCATTTTCGAAAATGCATGTTTCAGGTTTTTTCAAAATTTCTCAAAAACCTGAATAGATAAAACCATGTAGTAAACGGGATTAGCTTACTAAGATAATTGTCCAAAACTTTCCCCATTTAACCGATTTTCTATCTATCGTGGTTTCCAAGATCCCCATACATTTCCCACCAATTTGGGACACACTGTATAGTGTATTTTCATATTTAAACCAACAAAAAACCAGTCATGAAATTTGCGCCGAAAGTACGTTCGAAAATTTTTGTCTAGGTTAAAATAATTATTACTGATTTGTTTCAAATACTCAAAATTTTTATAAACACAAATCTTTTTGTATTGATAACCTTTTAACAAAATAATTTAGTGTAAAAAATTGCTTTGTTTAAGAAAAAATTCTTTATGTAGGTAATTTTTTGATGAACTTATCTTAACATAAAGAATGGTTTTTGAACATTTTTAGAAAGGCCAGCCAAAGAAAGGTTTTACGGGACCTGTACAGATTGTGTACTTAAAATATTTTATGGATTTTTTTACTACCGGAGATTTATGATTGGTTTAAATATAAATAAATAACATGATTTTATGGTTTGAACTGCATTTTATTATTTAATATTATCTTACTAAACTTCAATAGACTCGTTTCATGATAATCGTTTCCAGCGCATTAATTTTTTGAGATGTGAAACCAGACAGAAGTTAGAGAAAACTAATATAGTGCGAATAAAGTGGATGTTGCGTCAATCCATACTTTTATTTACTGATTACAGAATGGGTTTTTAAGCTTTGTGAAACGTACTCGTCTTGATATTTTTTTTCTTCTGTAAACCATATTTTCTTACATATTTTTACATCCAATTGGTCTAAAAAGTTAAAATAATAATAGAGCTTTTTCTTTTGGTGGTAATCCACCTACAAATTCTTTTGCCTTTTAAAAAACTAACGCTAACATCTTGATGAATTTCTAGAACCTAGAGTTATTTATTTAGTCCTGAGAATGAAATTTCGTAGCGATATTTAAATCTCCCTTGTTTAAGGTGCCCCTGGTTATTTTCTAAGCACTTGGAAAAAACTGTTTTTATAAAAACATTATACTGTTTATTATTGACATTGGACTATAAGTAAATTTTAATTATATAACGCACGAATGCTTTTCTTAATTAAAGTTGTTCAAGAATTTAATGGCCAATAAATTTACTGTTTGTTGTTGTTTTTTGGGATAATAATCCCAAGAGGTTGTTGACCCAATTAAATATAAAATAAATAAATGAATAAAATATCCTTCTTTAGTTAATATATGCGTATTGTTTTTTACTATTACTATCCTTTATTCCGTAAACAATCTTCTTCATTTTTAACACCTGAATATCGATATTATTTTTATTTAATAAATGCATTTTTGCTGCCAAAATAATTCATATAAAAAATTTAGTATCTAAAATTATTTTCGCCAGTTAATTTTGTAACCATGGTTACTGACTTTTTGAACCAATGCGATTTTTTGTTCAGTTGTCATTTTTAAACCAAAGTAGTAGCTTTCTAAAAATCTAGTATCATAATATATTTTTACCTTTAAAAGCATAAAATAATAGCATCAATTTACGAGACCGGCGTACATCATTTCGCAAACGTTGCAGTAGGCCCTTGTAATTTTCGAAGTTTACAATTGTTCTCGTTGAAATGAACTCTAGTCGCGGTATTCCCTCACAGGCTAATTTCATTACACCTATTTCCATACACCCAATTTATCTCCAGTTATAGTTTTCTTCGTTAAGTCCTAATCAAAAGATTTTTTAATTCGCAAATAAATAGAAATCTAACGGAGCCAAATCTGGTAAATAAAGTGCATGAGAAACCAGATTGAAGCCTAACTGGTAAATTTTTGCCATGACATTTAGCGATTTGTGGAGAGGTCCATTGTCCTGGTTAAACATAATTTTTTTTTTGTTAAACCGGAACGACTCTCGTGAAGATTTTGGTTTAACTGGTCAAATAAGTTGGCGTAATACTTAGAATTTAAAGTTTTTTTTAATCAAGATAGTCCATAAAAATAGTGCCTTTGTGTCCCAAAAAATTGTTGCCAGAACCTTTTCTGCTGATGGAATTGCCTTTGCCTTCTTCGGAATCGTTTCGCCCCTCGCTGTCCACTGTCTTGATTGTTATTTTGTCTCCCGGCATAAAGTGGTGGATCCAATCAATCCAATTGACAATAACAGATGGTCATGCGAATGAGTTTTTGCTCTGGAGTAAGCAATCGCGGCACCCATCGAGCGGATATTTTTTTCATTTCTAAAACTCCAGTTAAAATACAGTAAGTTTGCTCTTCTGATATGCCCACAGCCTCAGCTATCTCATCCAACTTCAGCCGGCGATCATTCAAAACGATTTTATAAACTCTGCACAACTGGCCGTTTTGACCTGCCGAAACGCGAAGCAGTGGCGGCTCGTTAGGGTAGGCAAGGTAGGCGCCGCCTACCTTGGAAAAATGCCTTAAATGTAATTTTAAAATATATATTATTTAATAAGTATATAAAATTATTATATTTCTGCATTTAAAAAATGGTTACCGCTGGAGGCAAGAGCGAACGGTCAAGACTACACAATAATATTATCCGTTGGTGCTTTGCGACTTCCGACCAAAAGGCGATCTATCTCAGCCGCCTAATTTTGATATTCAGTACGTAAGCAAATAAACTAATAAACGATGCCAAGTGATGCGAAAAATCCGACGACGTAAAGTAAAATTCGGCAGGTTTATTACTTCTGCAGGCGATTGCATCGGTCGCCTTCGCTTTGACCTTCGACGATCGTCGCACATCGATTATTCGATTATGAGATGCATGACAACAGGGGCCCGATTCTGTAAGCAAATTTTTTGACATTCCTTTTCTCTATCCCTTTCGAAACAGTGACAAACCTATGAGTTACCTTTAAGGGCAACAAGGACATGTGATCCTTATTTTGACATTCTCTTTCCTTATTTTCTTAGAGAATCTCAGCTCAGGTGGACAATTATTGGTCAGAGACACGCGACCCAATGCGACCTTTTAATTGACCTGTATCTTTTTATCCGAAATCGAAATTCCGTATAAATCTTACCGGTGCATTTTGGTTTCCGAGTTCTAATCCTAGGTAGTTTAGTGGCAAGTTTTGAAGTTTAGGCAGGCCTTTAGTCCAGGAGAATTTGATTTTTGATAAGTATTTTTTAGCTATAAGTGCATGTTTATTGTTTTTTTTGTTTATAGTTTAAATAATATTAAAAAATGGAGTTAAACCCTGTGCATGATATAATTTGCTCGTTGCAAGAAACTCCATTTCCCGACTAAATGAAAAAGATCGAAGTGAAATCTTGACTATTGGTCGCCGATACCAACACTTAATATTTTAAAACCGACAAAAAACATGACAGCTTTTTGCGAAAAATGAGTTAATGTTATTTATTACGATGAACAGTTTGAAAATGTAGCATCGAATCAATATTAAAACTTTCTGGATAATATACTTCAAAATATTGTCTGAGGCCTATAAGCTTTTTGTTTTAATTGCCACCATTCCAGTAACAAGTGTATCCTGTGAAAGACATTTTTCGTGTTTAAAACGACTTAAAACGTATTGTAGAAACTCAATGACCAACGAACGCTTATCATCTCTAGCATTAATTTCGATTGAAAAAGAGCTTTTTTGTTCCTTAAAACAAGATGAGGGTTTTACAGATAACATAATAAATAAATTTACACTTTTAAATGATAGGCATAAAAATTTAATATATAAAACATAGTAATGAACCAAGTAAATTAAAAGCTTGTTTTTTATTTTTGCTGGTTTTTGCTGTGAAACTTCGTTTTTCCGTAATAAAATCGAACGGGGTGCGAAGAATGGCTCAGTTGACGACTGGTACCCTCTTTTAACAGGATGCCCTTCAAAGGTTTTTAAAATTACTTAAAAAAAATAAACTTTTTTGATAATAATAAATTTATTAAAGTATGGGGTCAGCATGTGCGTTCCACTTGCATGTGATGACGTCACGCGAGAGAGCCGAGCCCTTATGTTGTTGGTGTTGTTGGCTTAAAAAGCCAACCTGGCTTTCGTACATCCAACTCTAAAGTCTACTTAAAATACTTTTTTTTTCGTTAATAAGAACTTTTTTTGGTAATATTTTCTATAAAAAAAATAACAATAAAGTTAATAAAAATATGAGATACACGAAAATTGGGCGTGGCACCCAAAAAATTTTCGCCTGCCGCGCTCTCCACCTACCCAGCTAACCGCCACTGACGCGAAGCAACTTCAGTGCTCATGCGACCACATTTAAAGTCTCCAATCCAAGTTTAAACGGTGCAAAATCAAAGCGTTGATTTACCTAAAGTAGCATCTAACTGAACTTTAATTTTTGTAGGAGGTAAACCTTTAATATGAAAATACTTAATAACTGCACGTATCTCAATTTTTTCCATGCTTAACCAAATGTAAAACTTTATAAATTTAAATAACTATAAAATGAAAAATCACTTGACGCACTTTCTTCAAACTATACTAACTATCTATAAACTAGATAAACTAGCAAATTTATGGGTTAGGCCGGAAATCTTTGATCCCATGCTCGTAAATTAAGCGTATTTTTCTTTGATTTAATAACTAGTTAGCTTTCAAATCATTGCATATGCCATAGCATAGAAAAAATGTCACCAGACCAACAAACGTTGTTTTAATAGCTATCTACACCGCCTTTAGTGATCTCCTGTACTTTTTTATAAACTTGTTATGTACTAAAATAAAAATATAGGTATAAGGAAAGTTACAGCAATAATTTGTTTATTTTTGTAGGTGTCCTCGTAGATTTTATTTCCATTCCTGTTACGGTAGGATTTACTTCAGCCACGTCTGTGATAATTGGCAGCTCCCAGTTTGCCAGTCTATTAGGAATTAAGATATCAGCTAATGGATTTTTCGATACAATCACTAAAATTATTCAAAATATACATCTCACACGATTTACTGACCTTGGTTTAGGTTTGGGATGCATCGTCACAATATTATTATTAAGGGTAAGTATTTTTTTATTTTCTTTAATCCATATGAAGGCAAAAAACTATGAAAGTCTATTTCTGGGCCAAAATAAGTTAATTAACAGAAAGTTTGGGTTTTGGTAAGCCGGATTCATTGACGTAATTGACAGTAAAAAAACCTTAAAGTTACGAAATATATGTCCTGACGTAAAACCGCTCTCCGGGCCTAAATGGGGATGATGCTAAAGTTCCAGTTTTTCCGCTGATAGCACAAGTCAACAAATTTAAATTTTTGTAAAGTAACATTGATGAAAATTGGTTTGTTTGAAGCATTTTAGAGTCCTAAAACCGAAAATGATAAGCTAATTACTCTAACACGTACAGTTTTTCGTTATAAGGAGGAAAAAGAGGAGACAACATATTTTTACAATATAATATATTTATTTAATATAAATATATAGAACATGTGGAATCTATATAAAACATTACTGAAGATTCGTTGTTATGTGAATAAAAAAGATATTGCACAAGATATGACACAGCGACAAACACGTTCACTTTTTCTTTTTGTGTTCTGTAGCATCATTCCTTTTTAAAAACCAACAGTAGTCGCCCAACATAGATGGATTCCAGCGACCCTGGTACCTTGTTTTCATCGTCCTAATCCCCCCTGTAAAACCTCTCTCCTTGTTTGTCTCTTAATGCACCCAAATTTTTCGGGAAAAAATTGATGGAAGTGCAAAAAAAGTATTTTTAGAGACAAGCGCACCCTAGTAATTCATAGGTTTTCAACAGTTCATCTATAAGGCTTTTATAGTATTTATCTTTCTTGTTGTCCAGAAATCCTTTGACTACACGTACAAAACACGTCGAAGCTGCAAATTCCTTTTCAATTAATTGTTTTTAAAACGGAGATCATCTAGGAGCTCCCTTATCTGAGGTCCAATAAATATGCCTTCTTTTAATTTTGCATCACTTAGTTGAGGAAATATTTCTCTTAGGTACTGGAAACCACTAACTGCTTTGTCCATGGTTTTCACAAAGTTTTTTATTGGCCCAAGCTTAATATGGAGAGGAGGTAGCAGCCCCTTTTTGGTTTAACAAGGGGGGACATATTTAATGTTTGAAGTAACAGGTTCGAAAGAAGTTCTATAAGGCCAATCCTTTTTACTGTACGGTTCTTTTGTTGTCCTACTGTCCCACAAACACAAAAGGCAGCAATACTTTGTAAAATTCCTTGAAGTCTTAGCAAGATACCTATGACTTTTAAATATTCACAGATATCCCACTGATACTGTTTATATTTAACAAGATTTAATATGGTTGCTAAGTTGTCATAAGTTTCTTTCATTGTCACTGAATGGGCTAATGGAATAGATGTTTTTTTTGTTTCCATTATGAAGCAGGACTGCTTTTAGGTTGTATTTCGACGAATCTATGAATAAACGCCACTCGCTAGGATCATGTTCCATAATAGCTCATTTATTCGGTAAAGTGAAACACTTTCTTTTTTATCTAACAAGTTCCACTGTTGAAGTCTGGAACCAAGAAATTCCGGTTTTTGTTTTGACAATCCTAGGTCACCTACCAAGGTATTTAATTCATTCTGAGTTTTTAAGTAAGATTCACTGGTAGTTGGTAAAAATGTTGGGTCACAACTGGTGTTTTTAGGAAGTTGTGGATCAGATTCTGATGAAGAAGTAGAATCACTGGAAAACACGATGTCTACGTTTAAAGGCGCTATCGGTACCGGTAGTTCCCGGCAAGGAGGAAGTCACCTTAGCGCAGAAGCAAAATGTGGATACTCTATTTTGTCTCTATCCTTTTTTGAAATCCTTTCTGCATAAGCAGCATTTATTTACATGATCAGTAGGTTTTCTCCACACCATAGGAACAGCAAACGGCATAGATTTTTCCTTGCGATACATCCACTGCACTAAATTTACATGACAACTCACACAACAAACATGAGGAGCCCTACTTTTATTTTGATCCCCAATTTGGCACTTAAAATATAAAAAATTGGCTTTTTTTACTTTCTCAGATATGGATCTAGCTTTGTGGCATATTAAAAAAAACAAACAAAAATGTTCATTTCTTAATCGTAACTAAGAAATGATGTGGTAAACCACCAAACTTATGCTCAAATATGCACGATTTATTAATATATGAAGAAAGAGGCCAAAATATGCAATATCTGCAAATTAAAGTTGTTAATTATTAACTTTAAAAATGTAAAAGGTCAGGTATATAACTTTTTGTTTTATTATGATTAAAAAATTTGCAACTTTCATAAATTCCGGAGTTTAGTAATAAAGCTTAGATTTCTTTTTTTAATAAACCTAAGTCTATAATATCCCTGATAATGTGTTTTTTTTTCAGAAACTAAAAGACTTTAAAGTACATAAAAAAGGTACGAAACCGACCAAAAACCAAAAATACATTAACTACATTTTATGGCTGATCTCCACATCTCGAAATGCCATAGTCGTAATTATCTGCAGCACTGCGGCGTATCTTTGCGAAAACCAGGGTACTGGATCACCATTTAAATTGACTGGTACCGTCAAATCGGGACTGCCCGAATTCAAACCTCCTCCATTTAGCACCGTGGTTAGTAACAACACCAGGGAAGTTTCCAGAAATGTTATCGGACCTGGGTAGCGCCGTCTTCTTGGTGCCGATTATTGCTGTCCTTGGGAATGTAGCTATAGCGAAGGCCTTTGGTAAGTCAATAAAAACACAACAATAATAAAACATCAACAAATAAAAAAACAACAATTATGGGTCGTTGTTTAAGTTTTGTCGTTCGATAAGGAATGGCGATATTAGGTTTGTTGTTTCATTTTTCTAGAAATGGTAGAACTTTTTTTTGAACACTTGTGAAGTTTAAAGGTGACGGGTCACAGTATTTTTTACAAATAAAAAAAATTTAATATCGTGCAGTGATAAATTCTTATTTGTGTAAGGTATAACACTAAAACAAATTTAGAAACGATTTTTAAAAGTGTACAGGGTGTCCCATGTTTGACACTTTTATAGGGTATCTTCGTAATTGTTAGTGCTATGAAAAAAATCATATAGGCGTCGTGCTCTTTTTGGATCAAACTTAAAATTGTCCATTTTAAAATAACCCTATATTTTCTTAGTTAAAAGGAATACACAAAAATGTTTTATGCAAGAGTTTCTTCATAATGATTGTTAAATAATCTACCGTATTGTATACATAATTAGTATATGGGACCAGGTAAAAAATTTATCGGCCTAACCTTTTTTTTTTTTAATAAAACACCCTGTGTATTTAATTCGAAAAGATAGCATATTAAATTTTCTTTTCAAAAATATAACAAACCATGGATGATATTGGTTTTCTTTACATTTATTTAAACTTTATTACTTTAAACCACAGTAGGCCATGAAACAAAAGCTCATATCCTAGAAACGAAACTATGTTTACTTTCTAGTTGTTATTAATTTAATTTTTGCATATTAATTTGTGAAAATGACTTATCAACATTTATATCAGTTTATATCACTTTATTTTGAAAGGAAAAAAAACGGAGAAATGGCACAAAATTTATATTTTATTCGCTCTCAGCTCCCAACAGCCACTTTTATGCGTCTTTTTACAGTTTAAGTCGGAGGCCCTGTACTTCCCACTTTCTTCGTTTTTTTAACTTTAAAGTATCTACACTCCTTCAGTTCTTCAAATAGACTGCCTCTTACCATACTTAAGGCTCGCACAATAAGTACGTCAGTACATACTAGGACTTCAGCCTTTGTGGACTGTCCCAAGGTTAAAAAAAAACAATGATTTTTTTAAAAGGCCCATTTATTTTTAAAAAGCAAAATGTAAAAAGAATTTTGTTTTTCTTTTTTTGAAATGTGTAACTTAATTTTTTACTTACCTATACTATATGTAACTATATTAAAATGATATTTATTTTTGTGGCTTTTATTTGCTAATGATTATGTTTTAATAAAAATGTTATTAGGATCAATCCGAAATCCCGGGATATTAAAACGGGATCTCCGATCCCGAAAATTGAAAACCTAGTGTGAATAATAGTTACTTTGTAAATAGATTCTATAGTTTTGTGCAAATTCATGTTTTTGCCAGCTCTTGTTGGGTGTATTCGCCTGGAAAGTTTCTAGAGAATGGGACCACTTCGGTTCTGGTCCCGGGGTATAGCGACTGAGTGTGTTCAACCCTACTGACCCCTATGAACTGGCAGATCGCCTAAAACCACAAAAAACCCCAAAAATTACAAAAATGTATCTACGTTTCGGTGGTAAATCTGTCGCCGTTATCAAGATAAACTTAAATGAAAAATAAAATAGAAATTAAAATTAAATTTTTAAGAACTTGGGTATAAAATTTGGAGGCCAACTTTCCAGGCGAGTAAACCTAACAAGAATTAGTTACTTTGGTAATTGTCTAGAAATTTGCCTCCACTCCGATTTTGACCAATTTTGGTATACGGGAGTCTTTTGGGGCGCTAATCACAAATCTGAAAACATTTTTTTCAAATCAACCCAACCTTATTTACATTTCTCCTTATTTTTGCACATAATTCTTAATTTTTACCTAAATTGGCACAAAATACTTTATAAACACCTTAAAAACCTTTTTTTTTATTTTATACTTTTTATCATAATTGCAACCTTTACTTTCAACGCTGCACCATGTGCACACTGAATTATTCAGCAAACATGCCGCCCCGTTTGAAAGTGAAACTTTATTTCCATTTAATGGAAAATAAACATAAAAAATGGTTTTTAAAAAGTATTTATAAAATATTATGTGCCAATTTACTGTAAAAATCATAAATTGTGTGCAAAAAGAAGGAAAATATGGTAAATAGGAGGTTAGGTTGATTTTCCACTTTGATCAGATTCGTGATCAGCGCCCCAAAAGTCACCCGAATACCAAATTTGGTCAAAATCGAAGTGATGGCAACTTTCTAGACAATTACCTTTACTTTATTTTATTTAATTTTTTTTTTATTTGGGTTCATGGGATACAAGATTTTAGTTCATACTTTTGACACTTTTTAGCTAGTGGTGACATAATAGATGCTACTCAAGAATTACTGACCCTTTCGCTTTGTAATATTGTGGGGTCGTTCTTTTCATCAATGCCAGTCACCGGATCGTTTTCCAGATCAGCGGTCAACCATGCAAGCGGGGTTCAAACGCCCTTCAGTGGTGTGATCACAGGTATTTTTTAAAATAATTTTTACCTTTAAGAACAATCCAGTCTTTTATAAAGCATAAATATGTAGTATAGGTATCGAAACATGCATTTAGATTTTACGGCACTTTTACAGCTAAAATGTTAGTTCTATCACGTTGATACTGACATTTAAAAATCGACATTTTTAACCTTTTACTACAGAAATAATTAAGGTGTTTGTTTTTGATGGCTTCTAAATTACAATTTATGCAAAAAAATAATTAAGCTGAATAATTCAGAGAGACAAAAACTTTTAAGTAATTTAGGAACATTAAAGATAGCTCAGTAAAAAATACAAATCTACAAGGTCTTTCAATAAGTCGATATTATATATATTTTTTTGCTTTGGTTGGCTTTGCACAGGAATGCATACAGCCACTACATTTAACGTATTATATTTAAGTTTTTATAACCAATTAATTTTTTAATTAGTATTTGTTTAAAAATATATATAATAAATCGATATTATATTATTATTAATAATATTGCTTTATTGTCATATAAGACTAATGGCACGGTGTCCGATAAAAACGACATCTGACGGCTGCGTAAAATCATGCTTGGAAGCCGTGGGAGAGGTGTAAGATTATTTATAAAATTTATTTATTTTTCGTAAATAAATATATATAAACCTAGTCAGTACTGTAAATGACTGTTGAATAACATTAAAAATGTCAGAATAACTTTTAGTTAAATCTCCCAGGTGAAAATCGGCAGAATTTTAGGAGTGTTTATGCAATTTTGACGTTATGTCAGTGAGGAGTCATAACTTAAGTAACAAATCACCTGATAAACTTACGAGTCTGGGGCTTTTTCAATATACTTAAGACTAATATATACTTTACTTACTTAAAAGCTTTATAGCCATTTTCTTTATTCACAATCACAAAAAACTACACAGACCCTAAAGTCAGTTCTGCAGACACTCCTTGATTACTTAGTCTGTTAAAAAACCTCGCACATCATTAAAAAACTTCAGGAAAAGACAGGAACAAACGGTATACGGCAAGAAACGAGTAAGTTTTTCTTCTTGTTACGTCTAATTCGAAAGTTGTTCGGCTAAGCTCGATACCCGAAAGTCAGCCGAACGACTTTCGGGTATTTGAATTCAACACTTTTTGTCTGCATTTATTCATTTTTTCTAATTTCCAACTAGTAGTTGGAAATATATCAAATTTGCTGTTACCATTTATGTCAGTATTCTTACATTCAACTACACAACAACCATTATGCACCATTTTTAATATTTTTATCTAATTATTTACATTTAAATTAAGCATAATTTAACGAAAATTTGACCACAAGCAAGTACTGATATCGATTCAGCTGTCCCCACCATAAACCCGCTCTCTGCCAATACATGTCCGTGGTGATACCGCTGTTTAATTTTTTAATAAACCTTTCTTTTTATTTGTTTAATTGCAAATACCTAACTCACCTCCACCCTTCTGGCTTCATTCGGTGCCATTTGACTAACAGGTGGCGCAGATGCATTAAAGTTTAATATCTATTTTTCCCTTGAGAAGGGTGTGGGTGCAGCGCTCCCATAAGGACGTGGTATAGCTAAAAAAATTCATAAGTTCTAACTTGTCTGGTGGCCAAAAATAGAACAGAGAAAAGCAGAGCTGGAGTTATCCAAACTCCAGCGACTAGTTCTCTGTATAACGGGAGCTATTAGAAGCACTCCAACTGCAGCCATGGAAACCCTACTAAGCCTCCCCCCTCTTGGTATAATTATTAAGGCGGAGGCGAGGATTGGGGCATACAGGCTGAAATGTAATGGCAACTGGTGCTCTGGGCCTGCCCTAGGACACACCAGAATAACGAGCAGTATCACAAACCCAATATTTGAGATGAGCAGTGATACAATGCCAAAACGGATAAATACACACAGACCATACAAAACCCAGCTTACCTGGGGCGGTAGTGAGCGATCTCCTGGTCAGTCTCGGAATTTGGTTTGGTATACCGATGGATCCAAGACTGACAATGGAGCCGGCGCAGGAATACATGGTATGACCCCCAGGTTTAATACTTATGCTTCCCTGGGAAAAAAATGTCACAATTTTCCAGGCGGAAATATATGCCATTGAACTTTGTCTGCGAGAGAACTTGAGGAGGAGATATAAGGGCAGAGACATTACTATCTTCTCTGATAAAAGCTTTGGCATCTCAACAAGTCAACTCAAGGTTGGTTTGGAACTGTCTGCAATGCCTCCTAAACCTGGCTAACCACAACAAAGGACACAGGGGAATACAGGGCAATGAAAATGCAGACTCCCTGGCCAGGCGAGGCTCCGCAGCAATGTTTGTGGGCCTGAATTTTTTGGAATACCAAAAGCCTCGTTCGTGGCTACATGACTCGTGGATTCAAACACAACATCAGTCATACTGGAACCACATTCCAAGGCAAAATCACAGTAAATCAATGTTGGACTCACCATCGAAAGCATTGACAAGTGAATTACTAAAACTAAATAGGAATCAGATTAGAATAGTGACAGGATTAATAACCGGACACTGCACCCTAAGAAAACTATGCACACTAGGGCATCTATAGAGAAGAACCCATTTGCAGACTATGTGACGAAGAGGAAGAGACAGCCCTCACATCATATATGAGGCCCTGCACTTACATACTGGAGAACAAATCAAAACCTCATGGTACCAACCACCAGGAGGCTGGAGACCCGAAAAGAACAGTAAAGGGCTACTACACCTGTCTAAAGGTGTCAAACCTTTTTAACTGAAACAAATACACTTATTTTTTATTTTTCAGGCATCATGGTTCTATTAGCTCTAAGTTTCCTGACACCATATTTCGCATTCATTCCGAAAGCATCCTTGGGAGCTGTCATAGTATGTGCTGTCATTTTCATGATTGAATACGAAGTAGTGAAGCCGATGTGGCGATCGAGCAAAAAGGATTTACTTTCCGCATTTGCGACATTTATCTTTTGCCTTATCATCGGGGTCGAATACGGTATCCTGATTGGTGTGGGTATCAATATATTGTTTTTGTTGTATCCATCGGCCAGACCAGGAGTTCATGTGGAAAAGTGCACGGTAAGCAATGATAAGGGTGTAATGTAATTAGTCATCATGTTATTCAGTTTTTATTTATCGTATAAAAAATGCTATGTTTTCATGGTCACCAAGTTGTTAAAAAAAAACTATTTTTAAAATTTGCGTTTTCTATATCTTGCGGTTTTTGAGTTATAGACTATCAACCGTTCTCTCTTTGATTTGGTCATGTTACCTGAAATTATATTATATATTAATTACTGGCACTTTTTGGCAGTCAAATTTACGATAAATTAAAATTAAATACGCCAAATTATATGAAAAAAAAAAAATCAAATCGAATCCAATCAAATCTGGAGTTCCCAGGCTTTACGAAACTTGAAGATAATAAATACGTTAATATTTTAATTGAAAAAAAAAAGTAAACTAAATAAAATCAAATTAATAAAAAAGACACTTACCTTTTCAGTAAAAGCATCTAGAGTATTAAGATAAATGGAATGTATCTAAGGGCTAGCGATAAATTTACAACAATGCACAAACTGATGCTATTTCCAAAAATAAATTCCGATATAACAAGTGATGTTATTTACAGGTGTCCAGTGAGCAGATTTCTTTCCTGACGAATTCGATATATAACACCATGTAATATATAGGGGTACAGAAACATTACTGTATGAGTCGTATAGTCGCAAAACCCGCCAAGTAACTTTTAACAGTTTTTGAGATAATTGAGAAAAAGGTTCAGTGAGAACAGTTTTCAAATTATTTGGTATCTTTTAATTTTATAATAAACTAGGGTAGTTTCTTAACAAGAAAAGGTATGATTCAAAAATCTAAACCGGTCGGGTGAATTATTATTCGATATTCAAAAGTTGACTTGGCGGATTTTGCATTTGAACTTTAAGAAATTTGAGACACATTTTTAATATGAAACTTTTATTACGCATGTAACAAAAAATAATAGTCCCAATATTGAAGAATAATTAAGAACAAAAATAAGAAACTTTTGATTATTCAAAAGAAAAACCAATTTTGTAACCCATTTCAATAATCTAAATCCTTAAATCAGGGTCCACTCCAAGATTGTCATTATTTTGGCAGCAACCAGTATCACTATCATTTTGTAGCGGTATTTACATAGCTAATGGTTCTTGGTCAAATAATTCTTTGTTTCTTTGTAGAATTTTAAATTTGGCAACTCTCTCCACTCATCTCCATAATGTTTCCCTAACAAATTCGCTACAGATGTAGCTTTTTGGGGATCCTAAGATCTACCGACTGGCATAGTATCAGTATTTAGCATAAGTGCTGTTTTACAACGTTTAATAATGCTTTTTGCAACTCCACAATCGTTTCTGTTATTAACTTTGCCGCAAACGATAACATTGTTATCTATCTTTTCTAAAATAAATCTTTTGGCACAATTGAATTGAAAATTGATGAGTTTGGCATAATTTAGTTTCCAGTAAAACCATTATGCACTTTAAAAAATTAAAAAAGGAAATACTTGCACCAAAAGTCTCCCTTCCAACTATAGACCTATATCTCTTCTTTCAGTTGTTTGCAAAGTAATGGAAAAATTCATTAATTCCCAAATCTTAAAGTATCTGGAAAAACATAAGATCTTACATGATAGACAAAATGGATTCCGTCACAGTAGATCCACAGCTGATCTTCTTTCCTTTGTCTCACACAACTGGAACAAATCCCTTGAGTTTCTTGGTGAATCCCAGATCGTTGCTCTTGACATATCCAAAGCTTTCGATCAGGTCTGGCATGATGGGCTTCTTAACAAACTTCCTTCTTACGGTCTTCCACCTAAGCTTTGCTCTTGGCTTTCCAGTTTCCTTTCTAATCGACGTATATCAGTTAGTGTAGATGGTCATTCCTCCAGCTTCTACCAAATTAATGCTGGGGTGCCCCAGGGCTCAGTGCTGGCACCCACGCTGTTTCTTCTACACATTAACGATCTTCTCTTCCACAATCAATCCCATTCATAGTTTTGCTGACGACAGTACCCTCCACTCTAGTATTCAATTTCCTAAGCCACCGTGTAATCCTGATTTCGAAAACAAGCGCAGGTCAATGCAGATATCCCTTTCACAAGACCTCAAACTTATTTTGGATTGGGGCGCCAAAAATCTTGTTCAGTTTAATGCCTCGAAAACACAGTCCTGTTCGCTGTCGCGAAAAAAGTCTGCAAATGCTCATCCCTTACATATGAGCGGCCAAGTTCTGCAGAACAAAGAGTCGTTTACAACTGGCACAAACACATTTTATCCATAGCTTCAGCTGCTTCAAAAAAGATTGGATTTCTTTTCCGAGCCAGAAAATATTTCCCTTCTTCCAATCTGTACACTCTGTATGTATCCCAAATCAGACCCTCTTTAGAATATTGTTCCCATGTCTGGGGAATGGCGTCCCCTACAACACTTAGCATTCTGGACTCCATTCAAAGAAGAGCCGTTCGTCTTATTAATGATCCAACGGCTCACAGAAAGGCTTCTCTTCTTGCCCACCAGTCGAGCTGTAGGGGATTTGTCGCTCTTCTATAGGTATTTTCAAGGCTTCTGCTCAGAGGAGTTGGCCAGTATAATTCCTTCTTTGGCAGCTCCCAACAGAGCAACACGTAGTCAAACTTTTATGCATCCTTTTACAGTTCAGTTAGAAGGCCCCGAACTTCCCGCTTTCTTTGTTCCATTCATCCCTAGAGTGTCAGACTTCATGGAACCTGCTGCCCTGCAGAAGTTTTCCTTCTCCTCCCAATCTCAAAAATTTAAGTCCCGTGTGAACAAACTCCTCTCATCACCACACTAGAAGACACTCCCGTACTGTCTGGTAAGTACTTAGGCATCAGCCCTTACGGTGACTGTCCCAAGATAATAAAAAAAACACAAAACAAAATCTTAAAGTTACTGAAACTAAAAGTAATAAAAACATGTGCAAATTCCAATCATACTATCACCAAAAAATCTCGATACTTCCGGATGCATCTATTGGTTGAAATTGACTTGGCGGAACATGAGACTCAGGACCCAATTGATTGGTCCTGAGTCTCTCCTGGATCCCCAAAGGTTAAAAATCAGTTAATACGGCACCGCCAACCACCCCTCCCGAAAAAAGTTATGTAGCTTTTTATCGCGTGACTTTACTGGTCAGAGGTCAAACATAAACTGACGCTAATTTTGTAAACAGATGTTAGTAGATCAGCTTAACATTACCTAAAATGATGGAAAATTAATAAATAGAAAAATGCATTTTGTGTTTTTTAAATTAAGTCACCTGTAGGTAGATGAAAGGAAGTTGTTACTTTTGCGTGTTGCAACGGTTGGTTGTTTTTTAGATCTATATTTACAAAAAAAAATTAAATAGTGCCAAATCGATTAAATTATTCTGAGTCGATTTAATTCCTTGATTAAAATATAAAACATGTTCAGTATTTTTATTGCAAAGTTATACGTGTAAAAAACAAATATATTGTTGTTTAAATTTACGACACAATTATAGCAATACATTTTGGAATAATTCTCGTATGTGTAAACAGGCTTCTAGTAATTTGGTTATATTTTTTTTAGACAACTAACGGAAGAGAATATATTCTCGTAACCCCAGGAAATGCACTGTATTTTCCAGGTGTGGACTTTATTAAAACGAGTGTTGCCAGGGCAGGAGTCTCATCGAAAAATTTACCCGTGGTGATAGATTGTCAGTTTATATTGGGTAAGTCTTGAACCAGGTAACAGAATATTACTCCACAAGCATTTAACGTTATTTATGCGGATAAAGAAATATAAATCATCCAACTGAATAATAGTCATTCGTCAGAGTCACGAACTTGTTAAATTTAACAACGAACTTAACAAGGGGTTAAATTAACAAAGAGGAAAAATGCAAACTTTTGGCAACAGGGTATGTATAACTTACTGTTACCTTTTTGTCAAAAATAATTTAGTTCGGGATTTTGCGTTTAAAATTAATTAAACATATAAAACAATACAAAAAAAAGAAAATTACCTTGCACAGAATATGAAAAAAAGGTTTGGCACTCTAACAAAGTAGTTTTATTAATAGGATAGATAGCTCAGGTGACCAATGCCGCAGAACTTTTTTAAATTTGGTAATCTACTTATTTTTAAAGAAAATATATAAAATTACTTTGTTAGAGTACCAGAACTATTTTTTCATATTTCAAGGTAATTAGTTTTTTATTGTTTTATATGTTTAATTGATTTTAAACGCAAATCCCGAACTAAATTATTTTTTGATAATTAGCAAATTTGGTAAACTTAACGATTTTTACTATTTGTCCTCAGATATAGGTAATGTTTGTGACATTTTGCCCAGAAGGTAGATTTATTTTATTAATTTTTGTTAAGTTTTTAACTTTTAAACTAATCTGGATGTACACCTACTATTAGATCTGTATTATATACCATTTGATAAAATTAAGACTTTATACTAATTGTAAACAAAACAATAGGGCAAAAGGATTATGTCACAAATATCGAATTGAACTTTAAATTTGACGTATTGGGCTTAAATGGGATCGGGCACTCCTTGTGAAGTGTACCACCCTTGGACAAATAGGTAACATTTAAGTTATCCCCTGTAGCCAAAAGTTTTTATTTTTCTCTTCTTGTTAATTTAACCCACTGTTAAGTTTGTTTTTAAATTTAACAAGTTAGTCAATCGGCTGATTATGTGCTAATTTATGGTTACACCAAATGAAAACCTTTTTTAGGTGCTGATTTCACTGCAGCTAAAGGGATAGCTGCGTTAATTAATGAATTTTCAATGCGGAAGCAACCTTTGTACTTCTTGAATGCTCGATTGGAAGTTGTCTCGGTGTTCCAAGGCGTAATGTCTGATGATTTTGTATATTTTAACTGCAAAACTAAACTTGAACAGACTATAGAAGAAGGTAATTATCTGCACGACTTTTAGGGCTGCACTTAAAGCTTTTTAGCACTTTATTCAGTATTATTAACAGACTTATCGAATATCTAGAAGGTTAAGTAATTTTGAGTAGTAAAAAAATATTTTTACAAGTCATTAAAAACATTTTACTAACAATAACAATATGAACTTTCGATATCTATATTTATTAATAGATGCATATGGTGTTGGTCATTATGTATCTTCAGTCGGTTTCAAGTGATAATTAAAAACGGTTTTTAAAGCTAGGACTTATACAGAGTGTCCGGAAAAATGTGAAAAATCTCCCGGATATGAAAAAAACACGTGAAAGAAATATTACAAGTTCATATAAACTTTTTTCGTATAGCCCTCCTCTTTAGAGGTATTGGCTGCCAAAGAGCTCCAATGCAATCAAGTATTTTAGACATTATTATTAAATCACCACGTATATTCCAGTTTTATTTTAATTTGATGTAATACCAAGTAAGGCTCTTTCAAATTACTATCAAAGTGTAGTGAATTACAGGTACAGGGACGGACTAGCTGTGACACTCATGAACCCCTTCTCTACGCCCTGTATTGATAACAACTTTGGACAACGTTTTTTACAAACCTTGAACTATTGACAAAAAATGAAGTACTCTTTATTGATGTGGCTAATCCCAACAGTTTTCGAAAAAATGTCATTTTATTACATCATGTATTTGACGTATTTCAATATAAGATACATCTTTGTTCCTATCAAATATGGTCGCGAGTATATCAGACTTCACGGAGTCCATGTTGAACCCCCTTACGAAGTTTTTAACTAAAATTTAACTTTTTGACTATACTTCCGGAAGCGCACCCCTTTGATTTTCTTGCAACATTGTAAAAATATTCTTTGTTCGATCATAAACAACTTCTGATGGGTCATTCTTGGCGGTAAAAGCAGAAATAATGAAAAAACATTTTTTTTTATTTAAACTTACTGGATTTTTATTAGTATATATTATTTAAAAATTACTAAAGAAAAATGTCAATTAATACATTTTTAAATTAATAAAAAATCTTTAATACCATTATTGCATTTAGGAGAAAAAATTATAGAAAAAAAAATTATTTTAACTATTTATTTCAAATTTAACATAATAATTTATTTAACAATATCAAGTTCTGGTTAGTCAGTTGTTCCCTTTGCTATTTTAATGATAACCTCACAATTTCCCTGATAAAAGGTCAAAAAAAGTAAGTACTATCACAATTTTTCTAAAAATGTGCATTTACATCCCCATTACACATTGCTATTTATGACATTGGGAATAATTTTATGAAAAGTATTAAAAAACAAAAATTAGGATTTTTTTTAACTTGAAAAAAAATCACGTTTTTGACTCTTCGCCAAAAATCACACATCACACTTTGTTTCCTATGACATTAGAAATATTTTTACAAAGTTACAAGGGCTGGCGCTTTTGAAAGTATACCCAAGCCAAGTTTTTACTGAAACTATTTGTTGGTGACAGGAGAAAATTCCTTTTATATACAGGGTGTCCGGAATAACTTGAAGTACATGGGGATCTTGGAAACCGTTGGAGATACAAAGCCGGTTAAATGGGAGAAAAAGTTGCACCAAATTGCCCAACAATATTCCGTTTTGAGCATATTTTTAACTGGTCTCTTCAAAGATATACAGAGTGAAAACAAAAAATGTGCTTTTAGAACAACTTTAATATTTCAATCATTATATGGACTAGAATCGTGAAAATTTCAGGAGAGGGGTAAGACACATCTGCGAATTTAAAAGGGTGTCAAAAAATTCTAGGCCTACTATGTTGCGTGCAGCCATAATCAACTTTCGTTTTTCTTATGGCCGCCATATTGAATTTTTACATTTTTAAAATGCTTAGAACATCCCTTTCCAACCGTGTATAACTCGTACTTATTAAACCAGTAAAAAAATGCAAAAATGACAAATTATCATTTTTCACATAGTAGGCTTATGTCTATTGTTATTATTGACGTATTCATATTTGACGTGGTCTCGTATTAATATTTTATTTCAATACGATAGTGTTGTTAATGAGACGTCAAGAAAAGTTTGCTAAGTAGATAAAGTTAAAATGAATGCGTTTTCAAATAGTGAAAGATATGACATGTTGGAATGTTTTATTTTATGCCGAAGGAACGACGAAATGGCTGAAGAAATGTACTTGAATAAATACCCGGAAAGGCGACAACCCAGTAAGAGTATGTTTAGGCGTTTGAAAAATAATCTAATTAATTATGGGAGTTTTGTGAAATTAAAAGGAATAAACCAGCAAATGAAGAAAAAGAAAATTTAGTTATGCAAAGTGTAATCGAGATGCCTCGTATCTCATTACGGCAAATTGAAGATAAGCAGGCGTTGCTCGCTCAACGGCCAGTGACGTTCTTAATCGAATAAATTTCACCCCTACCGCGAACGAGTATGTCAAGGGCTTCAAGATGAAGATCAAGCAAGAAGGCTGCAATTCTGCCTTTGGTTTTTGGAACAATGCCACTTGAATCCAAATTTTCCTTTAAGAATTTTATGGTCTGATGAAAGTCGCTTTACCAACTGCGGAATGTTTAATCGCAAAAATACTGTTTTTGGTCAGATGTGAACCCGCATTTGTCCCATGAAGTGAGGCATCAAATTAAATTTGGTTTTAATGTTTGGATGGAATCATTGAGTACCACGTAATTGGTCCTTATTTTTACAATGGAAATTTGAATTCGAAAGATATTTAAATCTGTTACAAAATGACATAGCAGACGCACTTATGGATCTTCCTCTTGCAACAATCCAAAACATGTATTTTCATCAAGATGGTGCCCCCCCTCACAATGCTCGGATTGTCACTGACTATCTCAATACCGAATATCCCAATAAATGGATAGGTAATCAAGGACCCGTAAGATGGCCCGCTAGGTCCCAGATATGACACCCATGGACTTTTTCGTTTGGGGGTACTTAAAAAACAAAATTTACGCTACATCACATGAAACTGTCGACGCACTAAGAGTGGCTGTAGTAGAAGCTGTTAACAGCATCACCCCTGAAATGATCAGGCACTCTTCTGAAGCAGTATTAAGACGATACAGACTGTGCGTTCGGGAAAATGGTGCCTTATTTGAACAGTATCTTCAATAGACTATTGGTTTCTGTGATGTTTCTTTTTGCTACTTTTTTTACCTAGTCTGCAGCTTAAGTCGTTTTATTGTAATTTTTAAGTTTAGTTTTGATATAGTATGGTTCTTAGATTAAAATAATTTGATCTTTAATAACATTACAAAAAGCGGTGAACAAAAAATGCTCGACCTACTATGTGAAAAATAATAATTTGTCATTTTTGCATTTTTTCACTGATTTAATAAGTACGAGTTATACACGGTTGGAAAGGGATGTTCTAAGCATTTTAAAAATGTAAAAATTCAATATGGCGGCCATAAGAAAAACGAAAGTTGATTATGGCTGCACGCAACATAGTAGGCCTAGAATTTTTTTGACACCCTTTTTAAATTCGCAGATGTGTCTTACCCCTCTCCTGAAATTTTCACGGGTCTAGTCCATATAATGATTGAAATATTAAAGTTGTTCTAAAACGCACATTTTTTGTTTTCACTCTGTATATCTTTGAAGAGACCAGTTAAAAATATGCTCAAAACGGAATATTGTTGGGCACTCTGGTACGCAACTTTTCTCCCATTTAACCGACTTTGTATCTCCAACGGTTTCCAAGATCCCCATGTACTTCAAGTTATTCCGGACACCCTGTATATTCAACCCGACAGACCTTAGGGGACTAACAGTGTTAATAAAGTGACGTTTTTTCGAAAACGGTTAGGTTTAGCGACATGAATAAAGTACTTAATTTTTAGTCAATAGTTCTATAAACGTTGTCCAAATTTCTTATCAATACAGAATATAAGAAAAAGGAGTCATTAGTGTCACAGCTAGTCTGTTCCTGCAGCCGTTAGTAATTCACAAAACTTGACAGTAATTTGAAGTGTCTTACTTGGTATTACATCTTATTAAAATAAAATTGAAATTTACCTGGTGGTTTAGTAATTATGTCTAAAAAACTTGATTTCCTTGGAGCTCTTTGGGAGCCAATATCTTCAGAGGGCCTATACGAGAAAAGTTTATATAAATTTGTAATATTCTTTTCAAGTGTTTTTGTTTCATATCCGAAAGATAACTCACATTTTCCTGGACATCATGTTTGTATCAGTCGTATTAAAAGTAGTTTTTAGTTGTCACTAAAAAACATTAAAACTACAATGTTGTCTAACACCCTTACGGCCGAGTGCTGATCGCGTTGTTAAATTTAGCAATGGACTTAGCAGTTTAGAATGTTTAACAAAACGTCATTGTCATTGTTATTCAATGATTTTAGTAGGCAACCTGTTAAAATCTGACATTTTGTTAAACATTCTAAACTGTTGTTAACTTTTAACAATTTGCTAAGTTGAGAACGGTTTAGAATGTTTAACAAAATGTCAGATTTTGACAGGTTGCCTACTAAAATCATTGAATAACACTGACAATGACGTTTTGTTAAACATTCTAAACCGCTAAGTCCACTGCTAAATTTAACAACGCGATCATCACTCGGCCCTTAAGGAAATAAATGCATCTGTTAATGTGTAAAATTTGTAATTAAAAAAAAAACTAAATAAAAGAATTAAATTTAGTTATTGTTATATTACCCATATTGGTAGACACTAAGTTAATTGGTAAATAATTGTAAATAGTACTATATTTTTTTATATTTTTGACATAGTTTATATATTAATAGGAGAAAATAGTTCCTTTTCAAATTTCAATAAAAAGATAAAAGAGTTTTTGGGTTTTTTAGTTTATGTGTTTGTCTATGTTTTTCAGGCAACAGTATCCCAGAGGAAGAAGAGAATCTTTTAGCGTTTGAACATGACAACAGCGTATCTAAAACCGTAGAACTAAAAGAAATTACCTGTAGTAATGGTTTATCAATATCGCATAGAAAAAATTCTATTAATAAGTCAAACATCACATAATTTTGACCTTTGCATAATTTTTATAAAATTACATATTAGGTAATGTCACATGAGACTTGCGACAATTTTTGTGATGTTTGTTTTGTTATTAGATCGCATTCCATCCCTCAAATCTGCTGTCGGGGACCAAGATTTCTTATCTTTTTTTTTCTTAAATACAGAGTCTTTTAATAAGAACGGAACAGAGCCATATTTGTTAATATGGCACTGTTCAGTCCTCATTGAACAACCCTGTATAATTTTGCAATTCCTTAAAGCAGAGATTTGTTACATGACAATGTCAAGTTTGTTGTGATACAATAGTAGTAGTAAGTTTAAATACGCTGAAAACTTTGTTTTCGCTGTATACTTTTTTCAATCTGAAGACGGTATTTTATCTGCGTATGATTTTTTATTTATGTTTTGTCGCTCTCTTGTAACATAATAACGTATTTTCTCTCTATCTTTAAAACTAATAAAAATTTGCCATTTTTATGTATAACATGTAAATATGCATTGTAAGAATTGTTGCCTACTCCAAATATATACAAGATGATATTGTCCTCAGGGAGAACACTTTGGTAAAAAAAAAATATTTTAGAATTTGTAAAAAGTTGATTTTTTTGAGCGCCTCCCGAGAAAGTTTCAAAAGTGAATCCTTTTTTTTTATTTGTGAATTTGATCAAATTTTATTGCCAATTTTGCAAAAATATCCACATTCTTTTAAAATAAGAGGCATTTGAAAAATTTGCATAAGAAAAATGTTGAGTGAAAAATTCCAATTGGCTATGGTTTTTAAAACAAATACAGATAATTTTGCGAAGTTTGGGATTTGACGTTAATACTGTCTCGTACTGTATCAAGTATACCGGACGTGTATCGTAATGTATTTTATTTCATACTGTAAGTCCGTTCTATTTAACACAACAATCTGAAAGTCGCATCACTTTTTCCCTGTGGCAACAGTCAACAAGCGGAAGAAAATGTCATGTTGGCATATTGTTAAATGTCTAATTTGATTTATAAAAATAAAACAGTACAGTAAGTGTTGCTTAGCGACACTTACTTTCTCTGATACTGTAATTTCAATTCAATCTACATTACAGGCAGTGCCCAAATAGTACAAAAAAAAAAACCTTAAAAACTACTCTCTAACAAAAAGTCATATAAACTAAAAACTTTAAAGATATCTACATAACAAATAGAATATCAAACAAACATTTTTTAAAAACGATACAAATAGAAAAATCTCCAGACGGAAGAAACGAAAGAACATCAATAAAAACACAAAAGTAAAAAAAAAAAGAAATAAACTGCCAATTAAAATTTGAACGGCGGCCCTGACGACCTTCTTAAACCTATCCGGAAAAAACGTTCAAATCCATCGGTAGTCCTTCCCAAAAGCATAATTCGCTAACTGGGTCATTTACCCATGTCTGTTCTGATAGGGTTCAAAAAAACAATTCGTCCCTGGTAGAACGAAACGGGACTCTAAAATTAAACAATCCCAGAAGTTCCGAACAATTAACAAAATTATTAATAATTTTATGACAAATTCAAACCAACTGAAACGTCGATCCCAGGCTCTGGGCCGGGTTCCTAAGTCGTTCAGGATAGGAAGATCAGAAATATTGGGCCCTTGTCCTATGCAGTAAAAATACTGTAAACTTTGATTGCCCTCGCTCAATTCTCTCAATTGAACACTGTACAAGGGGACCAGACCACACAACAGTACTCTAAGTGGCTCCTCCGGGAAGTTTTGTTTTGAGGGTCCCCGAGTTCTTGAAGTCCCCGCACGTGCATAACAAACCCTGCCATTCTTGCCTTATCAATGACGCTGTTATATGTATGAAATCGTGTTCGGTATCAAAAAACACCAAATCTCAACCAGAAAATTCCCAACAAATCTCCAATAAAAAATCATGCTGCATTGGATTCTTGTTTGTTAAAAAAGGGGGATAAGTTACATTTGGAAATGTTTAATGTCATTTGATTTTGTTTAACCAACTTGTAAAGAATCTACGTCGTTTTGTAATAGAATACAATCAGTTTCTGAATTTATTTTGCGAAATATCTTTAAGTCGTCAGCAAACAGGAGAAATCGGCTGTCCCTGAAAACTGAGCATAAGTCATTTATGAACATAAGGAAAAGGAAAGGAACCAGATGAGATCCCTGAGGCACTCCAGAATATACCTTTATCTCCTTAGATTTCCGATTACAAAACTTGACTATCTGGGTTCGGTCTCCCAAGATAGCTCCCGATCCAGGACAGCAGGGGATCACTAATTCCATAACGCTCAAGTTTTAGAATCAAGATATCGTGATTTACCTTATCAAAGGCTTTTGAAAGTCAAAATATATCGAATCAACCCGCAACCGGAATCAAGAGCGCAGCTTAGAAAGTTAGTATACAGTACCAAATTAGTCTGACAGGATCTTTCAGGAAAAAAACCGTGTTGCTGATGCGCGATTATTTCCTTAAAGGAAGAGAATAGATAATCCGTCACTATGGATTCAAGACCTTTATACAACACAAACCAGATATGCCACGATAATTAGAAACATCAGCACGGTCACCACTTTTGTAAAACGGTGTAACCATTGCTGTCTTCACAAACCAGGAAAAACCCCAGTCCCCATAGACAGATCAAAGACAATGCTTAAGGAAGCGCCAATGTTGGAGAGCAGTTAATTAGAAAAATTGAAGGGATTCCATCGTAACCAACCCCCTTGCCCGTGTCCAAATCTACCAGTCTTTTAAAAACGCTATCAGTATCAATAGGTACACCAGATACATGGATATTAGTAGCGGGATCGCCTCGTGTCAATACCGAGAGCTTTCCCCCATCCGAGTAGACTGACTGAAAAAAACTAATGACTAACCTACCGGACTTAAATTGATAATGTAATCAAAGGTCTACCAGTATGAAATAAAAATACAAATACAGGATTTGTTTTTAAAAGTCCCATTTTTCCCTGGGGGTACCGAAAAAACAACTTTTTTTCTCAAATTTCAAAATGATTTTTTTACCAACGTGTTTCCCTTAAGGCCAATAGCTCTGGTATATTTTTGGTGTGGGTAACTTGTCTCACTTTTAGATAAAAAAAAAAAAAATCCTAGAAGCGCCACTGTCACTTAAACAATATATGTTTATATATAGACAAAATATCCTGATATATGAAGCACAAGTTTTATTTTTTGAGTTAAGTTATTTTTAAATATTTTAAAAACCATTTTTTTGTATTTTAAATCAGAATTTACCGAGACTAAAAAGAATTAATTAGGTATTATTGCAATCAATATTTTTTAAACATTGACTCTAAATAAAAATTATTTGTTCAAAAATGTATCGTCTAAACTATAAGCAGCTAATAAGGTATTTCAGGTTTGAGATAAATTACCAGAACAATCTAATAACGGATAAACCACGTTTTAGTCTGTCCGAAATTTGAAGAGTCTGCAACATTTCAAAAATGTTACAAACACGTCATTATGAGATTATGGCCTTTGTAACTAAGAAACAGACTCCAAAAAACTTTATTCACGTAATATCTGTACACGTGTTGCTAAGAAATGAAACTTAAATAGTTCGCTTCATATTAAATAGGTAAAACCTTTCTGTAATCCTATACCAGGCGGTCTATTCTCCAATGTCGAAGACAATGTCGCATACAACATCAGTATAATGTCCCTTAAAATACATGCGCATCGAAAATTTGGATTCTCGAATGTCATATTCGACATTTTTGCGAGTATGTAGGACCCCAAGTACAAATGTTTGTATGCTACTTATTAAATTTTTTTGTACAAGGTGTCCCAAATTTGAACCTCATCATTGGGATCTCGGAAACTTGAAGAAGGCAAAGTTGCGCAATTTGATGCCGATCAAAATGCCAACTTAAAAGTTTTAAAATGTTGAATACTTCCGAAAACTTTAGGAAAAAACCGAATTGTTGCGATTTTAATTTTTTTTTATGGCTCCATTTGAATAGATATAACAAAATAAATTTTTCATTCTCATTGCTACTTTTTCTGTTTTACAAGACAGAGTTATAAGATTTATACATCGACATTTCGTCTTTGAGCTGCCATCATCAACTTTGTTTTTTAAATACGGTCCTGGATTTATTACGGATTTTAAGTGCTTTCAAGGTCACAAAATCAAAAAATTCATATAAATGATTTTCGGGTAAGGTCTTACCAAAAATCTATTTTCTGTCCCTCTCTAACACATTTTTTTATGTAAATGCCATTAATTTGAATTTTTTTAATAAGTGCGATACATCATTGGTTTTGGAACCTTGGAAGCTCTTAAAATACGCAATAAAAAATCAGGGCCGTATATAAAAAATCAAAGTTCATGATGGCAGCTCAAAGAAAAAACGTCACTGTGTAAATATAACAGCACTGTCTTGTAGAACAGAAAAGTAGCGGTAAGAATGTTAAATTTATTTTGTGTTATCTATTTAAAGAGAGTTATATTCGGTTTTTTTCCAAAAGTCTTCGAAACTCTTCTAACAATTTTAAACTTTTAAGGTGGCATTTTGATCAGCATCAAATTGCGCAGCTTTGCCTCCATTTAACCGACCTCATATATCTTCAACTTGCCGAGATCCCAATGATGAGGCTCGAATTTGGGACACCCTATACATCAAGCAATAGAAACAATAAGGTACAAAATGTTTGTGTGCTAATAAAATTTAATATTTTTATAGTTATACATTACATTGTTATTGCACATAAAGGGATATTCTATATTTAGTAATACTGTTGTCTATAAAGTATTATAGATATTCTATCTATCTATCTATCTATCTATTGTTCCCTTGCCCTGAGCACTGAGGCCTTAGCCCATTATGCTTTACACTAGCCAACAATCCTGAAGCATTCACAGGTTCCGTCACCCTGTACTGTCCCTTATATATTTATATTCGTTTTACACTAATATGGCACTGTCGTTTTGCTTACTAGAGCCCCAATTTCCTTACTAGTGATGCGAGTCCTGTTAGTGATAGGAATCTTATGTCACTTAGGTACAGCCATGCCGTACCTAGACATTTCCCCCTGATGTGCCCTAGTGCTGGGCAATCTCTTAGTATATGTATGGCGTCCTCTCTTCCCTCTCCACACCATATACATGTATTTGTCTCACTTTTTCCTATCTTGTTGAGATTTCGAATTCGAAATTAAGATGCGTATAACCACAGCCCTACTTTACTTAACAAGCCGTGAACAACCACTTGGCAACGCCGCAACCGGCAAGAGATTCAGATCGGTTTCCCTCGAGCGCGATGGGCCGTAATTCGGGTATCGAGGCGCGTATTTTTAAATTCATTTAAGGCTCGATTCAAAGATCGCGTAAATAGTATTGATATTTTCATTAAAATAATTAAATCAGTATAATAATTGAAAAAATAAATATATTTATATTATATTTAAACTCTAAAACAAATTAATTTATGTGCATAGGTCAAGGCATAAGGACATCATGCTGTTGTAAAAGGAAACAAGTGTAATTTAACATTTAGTTAATAATTGTACTTAGTTTTAGTTTTGTTTATTTATTTATTAAATGCGTCTAGTTTCCTTTTTTTGTTTTTTGACTCAGCCTTTTCCGATTTTTCTGTGGCATTTTTGTTATTTCTTTTTTTAACATAATTATTTAAAAGAATGTTTGAAAATATAGAGCACATCATAATGAACATATTTTTGTTCTTGTTACCACAAATACATTGCGAGCATAAATCATTAAAGCCTTCATGTTGTCTAGTGCTTAAATTAGTTAGATCACACAGGATAGCTTTTTGATTTGCCATTTTTAGGAAGTCACTCTCAGTATCAGGGTCATTAATAATTTTCTCAAAAATCGCGCACATATTATGGAACAGAACGTCTTTAACAATTTCTGTATTCTATGTAAAATTGTAAATTTCTATGTAAATATGTAATTCTGGTTAATTTCATGTCTATTGGAAAAACCCATTTTAGGTCATTAAAAGAGAGTTCATTATTATTTAAAAAAAACACTTATTTGCATATCTGAACCTACTAAAATCTGATTCCCAATATTTACGCGGTTCATTTGTAAATCTGAAGGAAAATCTAGCGTATAAAAAAAAACTTTAGAGTCTTTTACAATTTTAATATTCCAAGGTTCATTTAAAGTTATCTTATTTTTAAAATTTAAAGTCAAATCGTCAAAGTTTATAATTAGGTCGGAATTTTCAAAATCTTTATTTAATTGGTCACTTCGATCCTGCATTATCTTGGTTCTTTCAGCAGGACTTTTTCGGGAAACAGGGACTGTTTTTGAGAAGTAATGTGGTAAATTTGGAAAAATACTAGGCACTGCATTACACTTTAGTCTAGTTTTGGTAGGTACCTTTTGCATTGACCCATCTGGCAAGCGATAATCATCCTCTCTAATAATGTCACTTTCTACAAAATGCTTAGCGCAAACCACAGAATATTTTGAGGCTGACCATGACTGTCTAGGAATATTCCTAAGCCAATGGGCTTTAAGGTTTTCGTCCTTTGGAAAGGTCAAAACAGATACCGCTGGTTCTCCTGCATCAAGGCAAGTTTTATAATTGGATTTGCACCCAGGCACACAACAAGGACTTGGCATGGTAAATTAATTAAATTGAACGCAATAACAAAAACCAAAACGAACGACAAAATTCCAAAATGTTGGGTATACCTACGTAATTTCCAATGCTAATATTTGTTACTGTTTTTAAAAAATAACTAAAAAAATACCTACAAAATTAAAGCCAAACACGAATCATTAAAACACACTTTCAATTTTAATTATTTTTTAAAAAGCACCACCACAAAATGTCAAGTTCATTTGCCGCCATTTACTTTAAGCACTTTATAACACCGGCACTTTTTACCCGCGGATATTTTTGTTTTTACGCAATGTCTGCGGAAAAAAACTGTCCCGGTCACTCACAAATCTCACACAGTAAGACCTTTTACAGGTTTAGTCTTTATCTTAACAATATTTTCTTTCAAAAAAGTTGATTTATTCACAGAAACACAACAGAGCAACAGGTCATTGAACGTAAATCATATGACAAAACAACAGCAAACGTGTGTCGATATATCTGAACCCATAGTTGCCAGATTTCCTTGTTCACGGCTTGTTAAGTGAAGTAGGGCTGTGGTATCACTCAAAAATGTGAAACAAAACGGGTCTAAACTCATTTGCGATATTTCTCCAATGTAACCTTTTTCAGTTAAGACTCGAGAATTGACCTCCGATCCAACTAATAACCACATTGTGTTTAATAGAGACTGCGGTTAGGTAACAACCTATCAAACCTTCAGGCTGAATTTAATGCTCGACCGACGGTCAGCATTGATATCGGTCGATCGTAGCTATATCATGAAAATGTATGCTATACGCGCGTATTAGTTTATTAGCTCAGCGCTGACCGTTGGTCGAGTACCAGCCTAACAGTTGACAACGTTTGGTTTTTTGTTCTTATTTAAGATGTTTACGATTACTATATTGTGCAAAATAAATAAAATGTGATTTTTGAAAGGTCAATATTTCCTTATTGACAACTTTAACTAAAAAGTTGTTAGCGGCTCACGAAGTTATGAAAAGAATGGACTATATTTAATCTTATTTCATAAATTAAAAAAAAGGGGGGAATTATGTTCTTAAATTTGAGGACAATTAGATTTAAAAAAAAGCAAAGAGTAATACATTAATATATGTAAAAAACAATATAAAAAACGGCTGTATCAACTTAGCCAACAAACAATATAATTAGTACACTAAACTATTTACCCTTCTCTGTGCGAAATATTCGCTCAAATAAAATCTTTAGCATATATCTTATACAGGTAGAGATCGAACGCTGTTAGAACAACACCGATACGTCACGGTCTCATATGGCAAACTGATATAAAACCGTGACATATCGGTGTTGTTCTAACAGCGTTCGATCTCTAGCCTCGCCGCTTGGCCGTGCGAGAGAGAAAGAAGAATAGATGTATAACCTTTCTCTCTCGCTCCAACGTGCGAAATGGTCGATGGGAGGGGTATACAGCCAGCTCTGCGTGCTCATTGGCACGAGAGAGAAAGGTTATACACATATTCTTTTTTCTCTCTTGCAAGTTTGTTTGCATGGACAAGAGGCAAGGCTGCCTCTATAGGTATATACTCGAAGAATATAAGTAAAGTTTTTACTGAGACATCAAGTGGTTCTTTTTATGTATTTTATTTGTTCCGATTTATCCCTAATTTGTGAATTTTTTTGTATGAAATATATATACGAATATAGACTAAAATTATTTAAGATTTAAAATAGTTAGGAATTAGGATAAAGCATTCAAATGTGGCAAATCAATCAACGTTACCTTTAGAGACTAAAAACTGATGATTTTAACAAGAATGTTAGTTTTTGTAGTTTTTTCTGAAACGTGTTTTACTACCTTGTATTAACAGTATTATTTATTTATTTTGTATATATTTTAATGAATAAAGATTTTATTGTAAAAGTGTTATTTTTCTCTAATTCTTCCCACGTTACCTTTTTAAATTATAGGACACACACACACATTTGTGTGCCAGATAATTTTTTTTTCTGTAACCAAATTTAAACGAAAATTCGCGAACTAAATTATTTGTTGACTACTTGTTGGCACTAAATATTTTAAAATGTACTGTGTTGCCAAAGATTTTCATTTTTTTTTTGGATCGTTATCTTTAATGTTGCTTCCGTCATTCCCCTGTAAGTATTGTATAACCGTTCCTTATAAAAATCCTGATAGCATTTTATCTTCAAACGGACATATCAACGGGATAAAAAAATACCTTCTTTATTAGAAAATCTACTGTAGCAAAAATATAGTATATACTTCGATCATTGACTGTAGCCGCTACTGAAGAATTCTAGTGAAAAATAAAAAATAAATAAATACATCATATTTATTACCCTAACATTAGGTGTATAATTTTTTCGTAAATTTCGAGTACAGTCAGAAAATACCATCGTGAAGACCTAAAATAAAACGCCTATATCTCGAAACTGGAACGTTAGCCGACCTATTTTTATAGTAAAGCTGGTCCGCCCTGTATTAATAATAACTTACATAATGAAGCTTAAAGCTGACCGCAATATTAGAAACCAAAAACGTAATAAAAACTTGTCTAAAAAGTAAAATTTAAAAAAATAAATAAAGTAAAAAAAGTGGGACCTTAAAATGTCCTTAGTGTCAATATCTTTACACAATAAGGATCCATTTTTATATTGTCAATTTAGGTACTCCTTACGATTTTAACTTTTCGATATTTCAGTTCTTTTGTTCGGCTAATAATTGCTAGAAACTAAAATTTCAAAAAACTGCGTGAGGATTTTATTTTAATTCTTTCTGTAAATTAACATAATTTAACATATGGGTAACTAGACATAACATATGGAACTAAAACTTGGCACAAGTTTTACAGCCTACAACAAGAAATATGGAATGCAAACAAAAAACAAAATTTATTTATTATATATATATATATATATATATATATATATATATATATATATATATATATATATATATATATATATATATATATATATATATATATATATATATATATATAAAAAGTAACACAGTTAAAGCCTAACTAATATATAAAATAGGCTAGAATAAAAATAAAAAAATTTAAATAACAACTTTAAGCTGTTTTTCCCCTTCCTCTGCCACCTCTTCCGCCTCTTGACCCACGACCTAAAAAAATTTTTTTTTATGTAATAAAAGCAAATTAATACATATAGGAGAAAGTATTCAGTAAAAAAAAACATTTATTTTTGTAGACAACAAAATTAATTTAATTCATATGATAAATTTTTGACTTAAATTAGAAAATAAAAATTTCGATTATTTTTTCGGATTTTGGATTTAGCCATGCAGCCAGTCTCAGGAATTTTAGATCATTAAACTGTTTTAGATAAATGGTGAGAATGCAAGAGAGACTCGTCAAAAATATATTACTAGGCATTGACAGAATATTGACTTTTTGTGTTTTGAATTTCAGGTATTTATTGTCACCTTTCTTATTGTTTTTTTTATAATTTTAACATTTTGATATTAATTAAATTAATTTTATTATTACTAAAAATGAATACGAAATTCCTTTTATTACATCATATAGAAAAGATTCTTTTGAAAACCAACAAATAGCTAAGGTGTCCCATTTGAAGTAATATCTCTTATGTTATAATTTAAACCATTTTTTTAAGTGTTTTTTTTTTATTCTACGAAAAAACAATACACAGAATGACTATTTCCCTTTTATTTTTAAATATAATAAAAGTTATAAATATGGTCCTATTTTTTTATCTTGGGAAAGTTCACGAAGGCTGAGGCCTAAGTACTAACGTACTGTGGGTATCTTAAGTGTTGTAAGAAGGAGATTATTTACACGGGAATTAAATATTTGAAGATTTGGAGGAAAAGGAAAAATTCTGCGGGTAGCAGGTTCCAGAGTACTCTAGAGATAGAGGAACGAACAAGGTGGGAAGTTACGAGACTCTTAAGTTGAACTGTAAAAGAATGCAAAAAAGTTTCATGTATTACTCTCATGGGAGCTGCCAGAGAAGGAATTATAGGGCCAACTTTTTGAAGCAAAAGCCGTGGAAATACCTAAAAGCGACAGATCCCTTACAGCCGTCGGTGGGCAAGACAAGGAAGCTTTTCTGTAAGTGGGATCATTAATAAACCAAACATCTTTTCTTTGAATGAAGTCAATAATGCTATAATGTCTGACCTCAGATACATGCAAAGTATACAGATTAGAAGGAGAGAAATACTTTCTAGCTCGAAAAAGAAATCATAGCTTTTTTGAAGCTGCAGAGACTATGGATGTAATGTGTTTGTGCCAGTTAACTTAAATTTTATGTCATACCTCCTCTTGATCCTGGGCCCCTAGCAGGTCTAGCAGATGTGGCAGCACCGCGACTTGCAGCACCTGTTCTAGCTTTGGTAGGTGACGAATCATCGTCTGAGCTATTATTATCAATATGTAGATCTTCATTCTGGTTACCTTTATTTCCTTTATTGGTAGCATCACGCGTTTTTAAAATTTCGTCAACCTGTTTAAGGGAATTATATAAATTTTTGATTTAGGGAATAATGTTTTTAATATAGTGTTATGAAAATACATTAATAATCTACGACTCCAAGTTAGTTAGGGATTTAGTTGTTTTATGTCACTTTCTGATTACATGTTTACTCATGGATTAAAGTTGCAACCTCTTAAGCTAAAGTGCTAATAACCGCCGATGTCAGGCGACAACGCTTTTAGATAAATCAAATTTACTTTTTTTTAACTATATTTTTATCAAAAAATAATAACACACTTTAATCACAAAATTACTGCAGGATAGACCAAATACCCAGAAGTGTAAATAATTACTCTCAAACTGGCAACCCTGCCTATTAGAATAAGAACCTTACAACAGGACATTACGGGAAAATCTACTTTATCCCTACCACTAACGTCTGCGGGCTTTACTACCTCAGTTTTTAATGGGACTAAATTATTTAGGCAGAGGAGAGTGTTAAAAGTACGCGAAAACTGGGTTCGTCAAAGTAAGGCTTGTGTAGAGACTAGAGGACGACATTTGGAGCAACTTATTTAAACTAAAATGTTTTTTTTTTTTTATAATTAGAGACTTCCTATTCTTCAAGCAAAACAAAAAAGTGCTGTTTTGAAGCATAATAATTTGTGTTCTTAAAATGACTATTCAGTTTAATTTTGTGGTACCTAAGTACAACTATTTTTTAATTACATTTACAAATAAAAACCCCAAATAAAGAAGAAAAAAAAACTTAAGTATTCCGTGGGAGAGGCTCGTGCATAAGAGCTGCGGAGCTGCATCGCAATTAGAAAACAAGCCAAACTATAGTTTTTTTTTACTAAAGTTTAATTCCAAATTAAATATTAAACTAAATTGTAAGAAGTAATTGTTATTATTTTCTATTTTTTGGGAGGTTCAATGTAAATAAAACCTATAAGACCTAGCAAAAAACGTTGGACGTTTGACTCAATGCGATAAAGCGGGCGTGGTGTTGCCAGATTTTTTAAACTTTGAAAAGCCCTATTTTGAAAACAATTAACTTTTGACCCGTGTGTTTTTGGCTTTTTTGACTTGTTTTATCATTTTTTGACAGTTTTATCGTTTTGAAGTGATATCTGAGGTGAAAAATTATGGTACAGAAATCAAAGTTACTCTCATTTTTCAATCAAATCTAATAATGAGCGACAAGTTATGAATGGAATGTATCCTTTGCGGTTAGTAATCTAGTCCCATAATCTGGATGATAGTTTTTGACTTTATGTTTGTCCCATATTATTCCAAAATTATAGTGCTCGAATTCCATGGCCTATCTAAAAAGCCCCAACCCTTTTTTTGTTTATGCGCAAAACTTGGTTACATGGAAAAAACAGCATGAACCTTTGGAGTAAGAGTGATCTGGAGATCGAAATAGCTCTTTTAAATATGTGTATTGCTTGTGTGTAGTTTGGTTTAAGAGTGCTTGAAGAGCAAGACTCTATTACTGCTCGAAATTCTTGAAAACATTTAACATAACATAAACAATCCGGCCTGCATACATTTTGAAAACATCAGTTTTATCTAAAAGCATTTTGCATGCTTTACCCGCGAATGCGGGGGCCCCATGCACAAATTCTTGGCTAACATTGTACCTTTTAACCCACTAGAAACATTCGAACTAAAACTATATTTTCATTCGATTTTAAAGAATGTTTACTACTCCAAGCATTAAATGCAATTCAGAGGGCACCTCTTGAAAGAACAGAAGTATTTGAGGAATTCTTTTATTTTTTTTGCAATAGACTTTTTGAAGTTGCTCTTTTTTCATTCTAAATAATTATTTGAGGCAAAACAGGTACATGGAAAGCTACTGGCAAGAGACAAAATCCCCGCTAATATATTAGCGAGTTTCAAATCGGTCGCAATTGTGCCGGCAAAATGATTGATTTGTAAGAAAGACCATACCATTCTAACATTTTTGTCGTTTTCTTGTGTGGCTTTAACTTATTTCCAGAACATTTATTTTTTTTACTTCGGAATGCAGCTACACCCGCTATATATTTTTGTCGATCATCCTTCACTGCAAAATCATGTGCTTTACCATTATTTTAACCTTAGATATTACTTTAAAATAATAAAACTGTTTATTTTTGTACCAATATTAAACATTATTTGTCACTAAAATTACCAGTCATCAAAAATTCAGTTTTTTCTTCAACCCATTTTTCGTTAAGAAACTCAAATTGAAGGAATATTTTGAGCTGTATTCAAGAAAAGGTTTGTCTGCCTTTGTTCCTCTATTGCAGCCTGTCTTAAAATCTTATTTCTACCAAATTGAGCGTGTCTCAAGTCCAAGGAAATACGCGTAAAAACCAAATACCCATTTTTTGAACTTTACATTTTCCATTGAAAAAAATAGTTTTTTTTCAAAATCGGCTCTAAGGATTAGGGTGAAATTTTTTTCTGACCTTCTTTCGAGTCCAGAAATGAAATGCCGAAAGAAAATCGGGAGTGCTAAAACCTCGCATTTAAGTCACGTTTAAGCCTACCATGCTGTCCTCATTTCAGTATATTAAACTATTTTCATAAAATCCTCTATGTTTAATGCTCTTTTATGAGTTTAGCTATTAGTTTTGGTCAGTTCTGGTTAGTTTTTTTTTACATAATAAATGTTCCTATCACAACAAGCAAAAATTCATTACTTATGACATTATGTCATAAATGCTAAAAAGGATCCCCCGAATATCTATAATTTTAAAAGCAAATATTTTAGTTTATAATACTTCTTGCATTTGGTGGTTATATCAATTGACATACTACCTTTTTTTTTTTTTTTTTTTTTTTTTTTTTTTTTTTTGTTGTCTTAATCATGAATGTTCCTATCAATCACAACAAGCAAAAATCAATATCAAACATTTTTGATAAAATATATACTTTAATACAATTTTCCATTGTAAAAAAATATTACTTACCAATGATGGTTCCTCTCCTTGTTCTTTTAAATCGCCCAAAAACTGATTAACTTGATCAATTTCAACCATTTCGGCCTCTAGTTTTTTTCTTAGTTCTTGAGCTAAATGACTAAAACCAAACAAGACTTTTTAATATTTTTTTTAATTAAACAATTCTTACTAATAACATATTTTAGGCGATATTGCAAACTTCTGACATATTTTTGCCCAATTGACTGTATAAAAATCCACGACTTTTAATTATCCAAGCAAATTGATCTAAATAATTCTAAAATCTTGAACCTTCATTGTCTATATGTTAATTGATAGACAATGTTTTGGCTAGTGATATATTTCCAACCCTTCTTACAAGCTTCAACTTATATACTATCCGTTGTTCACCGAAGAATGACCGATTTATCACGATTCCGCAACGCTGCCAGATATTCAGAGTGTCTATACTAGGCTTACTAAATACACTTTGGTTGTTTACAATTATTACAGCTTCTTTAAATTTTCTTATCTTTTTCTTTATGAATAATTTTTGCCTCCGACATGCAGTGTCGTTTTGACCAAGCGTGTCCGGAAATCGCTGACTTCGACGTTTCACCTCGTTTTGTACGTTTTTTGTATTCTTTAACTCTAATTATAAGAGGTCTTTTTATTTCCCCGATGTATACCTCACCACGCTCAGAGAAAATTTGGTAGATACAGTCATTATTTGAAACATTGTTGTCCGATCTTGTCTTAGTAAGAGAACTTCTTAGAGTGGTTTGGGATTTAAATACCTTTTTAATATTACACTCGTTCGCGATTTTGCGGATTTTTTCTAAAGTTTGTTTATTATAGGGCATTGTGATAAATTTTTGATCCTGTGTAGTATTGTTCAACTTACGAAGGGATGGTCCGAGAGGTGCATCCAGTTATGGGCTCTCACTTCACGTGCTTGTAGTGTGGGTAGGTTCCAACCAAACCTTAAAGTTGTAGGGCCAACTCGGCTTTGTTTTCGAGAAATCGCCTGTCAAAGAGGACGCTTATGTACCGAATAGTTTGTGCGTCAACGCTATAAGACTACTAGCCTAGCGGTATGAGAATCAGACTTGCGTCTGGACGGTTCGTGGTTCGAGTCCGTCGAAGATGTGTTTTTTTTTGTTTTAATTTTGTTTAAATTTATAGCTTATCTATAAAAATTTGCAAGAAATTAAAAAATACATTTTACGTGCCTTTATCGATTAAAACTTACGAATTGAATGTAAGTCTCTCACTGTAGCCGTTTTGCTTAAGATCCCTAGTTATATTACTTATCTCATCTTGCAGGGATTCCTTACCGTTACATAGGTTTACTGTGTGTTTTGCAGTGACCTTGGCTAAATTTTTTTAAAGTCGGTTTAATTTTTTTAAAATTACCCTTTGTATTTTATAGGTTTTAGTGTTAACTAAAAACTAAAATATCTTTTTCCTAATAAGTATTTAATAGGTTTGTTGTAAATAAGGGGTAATTATTCGTGGTGTATCACCAACCCAAGTTCTACCATAGTTATGCCATAGTCATATGTCACATTCAAACTCAACAATTTAATTAAAAAAACAGCCTTTTTGACAAATTGGTGGTATACCGTTTTATGAATGTGTTGGTCCATTTCTGAGGACCAACACATACACTTAAGTAAAAGTAAAAACATTTCTCTTACTTGGCAACAAATATTGGTGCTTCCAAATCACTTGAATCGATGCACTTTACAACAGACTCATTTAGAGCCTTCAGAGAAAGGCACTTTAATTGTTTGTTCTCATTATTTTCAAAATATTGCATGACCAAATCTTCCACTCTGCTCGGTAAAGCAATATCCTAAGAGAATTAAAAAAATAATAATAAAAAAATTTAAAATATAGAAAATATACTAAATATACAAAACTTTTTTATGTACATTAACAATGTAATGTATAACTACATAATAAATTAAATTTCATTTTAATACGAACATTTAGTACTTTATTATTTTTAATATAATATTGCTTGATGTGCAAAAAACTAAATAACTAGCAGACAAACATTTGTACTTTCTGGTATATATTGCTCGATATTGTGTATAAAGCTAAATTAATCTAATAAACTTAATATCTATAATTGCCAATATTTTTTTATGATTCAAATAAAACAACCTTTAAAAAACAGTCACAAACGAAAACTGATTTACTAAATGAGTCCAACCCACTCACAAAAATGATAAATAGAAAATGTCAAAAATGACATTCGAGAATCCAGATTTTCGATATGCATGATTTTTAAATGAAGTGCAAGTTTATGACAAAAAACATATGTTGCATTTTATTAATTCCACTCGAAGTTACAGGTGTTTAAAAAACAGAATAAGTACCTCTCTTTTTTGCAGTCACTGTTTTTAGAAGAATTTGAGAAATTTTTCCGATGTCCAATCCCTCGATATCATATATCTTTAATCCCACTTTCAACTTTTTTAATGAATATTTTTAACCACTCTGTTTTAAAAAGTTTAACCATGCTTGCCATAAAAAAAACAAAAATAAATAAAACTTACATTTTCCATAAACGTATCCTCTTCATCTTTTTTCCTTCTAACAGATTTGTTCGTACCAGACTTTAGTTTTACCATTTCTTTAGGATTTGCCACTTTATCGATATATTTCTGGCCGAATCTAATAGCATTGAAGGCTTGTTTTTCGTCTACATATATTACATTTATTCTTATTAACGGTAACATGTTGCCCTCTTGGCCTAAAACAAGTATCACTTTAGGCAATACAGAAAATTATTTTAAAAAACCAAACAAAAAAGAAGAAAATAATTTTAAAGTAAAAAGAGTTTGTGTTACAGTGATAGAAAGTCCAAAAACACAGGTCCACAAAAAAAGTGGTGTGTGCTGAGTGTCGGACTAAGATTTTCTGGCGTATTTTTTCCGCTAAACACGAATTTGAAGTCAAAATTGGGGGTCAAACAGCAAAAAAAAAACGAGAAAAAGCGTAATTTTAGATATTAACGATTTTTTTTTTAATTTAAAACCTCAATATCTCAAAAACAATAAAAGATACACAAAACTTTATGGGACATAAACTATGTATTTTTACAAGACCTTTACTTTAAGTTATATAACCTTTTTGTCTAAAGGCAATATTTTTGGAGTTATAATTAAAAAACCGAACTTTCAGGATTTTCTCAAAGTATACCCCTGGATTTTTTTATATTATTTTTTTATTTTTTCTGCAAATTTTAGGTGATTTGGGATTCTAATAAATAAAAAAATGATTTATAATATAAAAACCCCAAAAATTACATTTTGTTTCCTATTTTGGGCTGAAATTTTTTGTCATAGCTACAATTTTGTTTATATCTTCTTTATTACATATCTTATCAAAAATGTTTATATAACTTTTTGTATAAAAGCTTTTTTTGTTTTTTGAAAATTTTTGTATATCTTATAGTTTATATAGTCCTATCTAAACATTCAGTAAAAAACTTGAAGTAAAATTTTACTTTAAGTTTTGACAGCTCTGCATACATACATACAAACATAAAGATCAGGCTAACAAAAGCGTGGTAATTACCCAAATTGTTGGCCTCTATAATCATAGAATCAATTTCCTTCTCAACAATGCTCTCAGCCAATGCTTGATAAGTTAGTGACTCATCGTAACAATCAAGATCTTCATGCATTTGATCGAGTTCTTTAAGTCTGAAATCCTTAAAAATAAACGGTCTTACAGTTTTTAAAGGTACAGGAATCATATTAAATTGCTTCTTGTGAATTTTCAACAGCCCTATATGTTTTCGTATTGATTCCCCAATACAGAGTGATGTCGCAACTGAACTACCTAAAATAAATTAAGGAAACACCATTTTAAATTATTTTTTAAGGCCTTTTTGTCACTGTATAACTGTTATAAAAGTGTACTGAATATTGCTCAGTTATCTGGCCCCCCGTTATGATTCCCATATATAGGACTGAAATAAAAAAAAAATTCAAAAATTTTTGTTATTTAAACACCGTTTTCCGTATCAAGACGTCTGCTATGTAACTAGATTGTTTGTGTGTATGCAGACGGGGGAGAATAGACGAGACAAGCTCTCCTCTTTTTTTTTATAAACTGGAAGGGGGAGATTTACAGTAGTGAACTGCTGATTTGGTGGATTTCTTGGTCCCCAGGCGTCGAACTCGTCACCCCTCCTCTTCTTCAAAAAAGGACATAGGACCAATTATGGTCAAAAGACGTTTATTGCCCATGTGTAAAAATTTAAAAAAAATTTTTTAAAAAGTACATTTTAAAATATTTCTGTATTTTTTTAAGAAGGCTAAGGTTTGGCGACGTCTGATTTAAGATTTAAATTTTTTTTAAAATTTTTTAAATCCTTAATCGACTATTTACTCAAATGGGACTGCTTTATTATTTGTTCCAACACGTCAAAAACTCACCGAACGATCCCTATGGGGGATTAAATGCGTTCCACGATAGTGATGGTTATCGGGATCCTTTTTTAACCAACAAAAGGGGATCTTGGGGGGGGTTTTTTCAGAAGGGTAATTTTAAAAGGGTTAAATTGAAAACTTTTGGGTTATTTCCCATTGAACATCTTGGCACTGGATTTTGTTTTTAACAGCTGTTTCATGTTTATTGTTTCATATTTCATCTTCATATGTTTACTTTAAGGTAGGATTATAAAAAATTAAAATTAATTTAATTTAAAAAAAAGTTATGTTATTATAAATTAAAATTTGGTGAAAACATGCCAATTAGTTTAAAAAAACAATAAAATTTACATATAGGGGCAAATCACTTTAATAGGGTTTTTGATTTTATTTTTTTGGGGCACTCTCGGGGATGCCCCAATTTGTTAACTTTTTAAAAATTTGATAAAAAAAATAATTTTTTTACATTTCCATTTCCTCGCTTGTTTAATTATTAAAAAAAATTTAAATTTTTTTCACCTCCTAACAATCTTTAAATTTTTAATTTTTTTTAAAATGAGTGCGATATTATCAGTGATATTTGCTAATTTTTATCACAAAAATAAAAAAGAAATAGGGTTATTTTTTTTAAAAAAAAAAAATTAAAAAAATTTTATTTGACAGTCCCAAAACGTCCCAAAGCGATCCAACGTTTGTACTTGTCGTACCGTCACGAAACTATTTTAAGGCCGGCATGCGTCAAAGGGCCCTAAAAAACAGTTCAAAAACAATTTCGAAACGATACCGGATTTCTTGTTGAACAAAACCTATTGTGTGTTGATATGTATTGTTTGATTTTAAAAGGGTTTGTGAAACTTATTTTCTTGTAATATTTTTAGCAACTATTATATGTAGTGCAGTTACGTATTGTAGTTTTTTATTTTTTGTATTTTTAAGTTTTTTTATGTTTTGTATGTTATTTCTTTTTTATATTTAATTTTTGTACCATTTAGAGATTTATCCCTGTAGTGTACTGTACTGTGAATAATTAAATAAATAAATAACTGGTTGTTCAATATGTTGTTTGATAAGAAATTATGCACTTACGTGCGTCGTTTCATTTTTCTAAAAATGGTAGTACTTTTTTTTGAAAACACGTTTGAAGTTTCATGCAAATCTGTCAATTATTCGCATATTTACAGCTGTTTAAAGTGGACGTTTCACAGCAGATCTGGGTAGGAATCGAATCCAGGAATCGATCGGGATCGGGATCCCGTTTTAAAATCCCGGAATTAAAAACAAAATCCCAGGATCCCGGTATCACCCTAATACTTTTAATAAAAAATTTTAAACTCTAGCAACTCAAATAAAAACCACCAAAATAAACATTTGTTTATACGACTGGCACTAAAAGTAACATTTTTCTCACTGGTTACTAGCAAAAGCCACAAACAGTGAGAAAAGTACTTTTCTCTCTAGTGAGAAAAGTAATTTGCTCTCAATTGCTATATGAAATAGGAGAAGTAGGCCTTTGATTCACGATTTTCAATTCCAGCAGCCTGTGGAGTTTCCCAAACAACTATTAAACAAAAATGAATGTATCATGCATCGGCGAGCGCCATATTTATGGCAAACGTCAGTTTTATGTATTTTATCCGATACAGACAGTAAAATTTCTTAATTAGTTTTTTAAAATAAATAACGCAAATAAGTTAATTATTACAGTTACTAGTTTATTGTTGATTCATAAATAAAAACGTTAATTATTAATAAAAATATCTGCAGGTAGCAGGTTTCATAGTCTAGACACTCTAGGGATGAAGGAATAAACAAAAAAGAAAGTACAGGACCTTTTAGGTTAAGCTGTAAAAGGATGCATAAAGGTGGCACTATGTGTTGCTCTGTTGGGAGCTGCCTAAGGAGGAATTATACTGACCTCAGAGCAGAAGCCGTAAAAATATAAAAGAGCGACAGTTCTTCTACAGCCCGTCGGTGGATAAGAGAAAGAAGCCTTCCTGTAGCCGTGGGATCATTTATAAAACAAACAGATTCATACAGAGTATACGAATTAGGAGAAAAATGTATCTAAAGGTAAGTCTCTTAAGCGCAATCTAAGTTTGGTCACAAATGTGGCTGCCGAAGAAAAGGCTCTTTTAGTTTTCACAGTTGTAGATGGTACTGTTAGTAGATATTTGTAACACTGATGTAAATATAAAACTCTTTAAATTTAACTAAATCATGCTCATAAGGTGATAGTTCTTTTTTTAATTACATTAAGAGTATTAAGACGTATCATAAATAAAAAAAAAAACGTCCATAAAGAATAATGTTGTTACACAAGAACCACCACAGATTAAAATTTTATCATTAATCGGGATTTTCGTGTCTTTCAAATTGCCATAGCCCAATTCCGGGATTTTCGGAACTAAAAACAAGCCGCAATCTCGGGATCCTGGACTTCAAACCCTAGGACCTAATATAGAATAAAGAAGTGCACTGAAAAGACAAGATTGCATAGTAAACAATGTCGGATCCAATTCTAGTTAAACAGGCAGTGGTACAAAGATAAATAAATTAACCTGCAAAACATCCACCACGTCACAAACTGCCTTTTTATACATTTAATATTTTTACACTTACCTGGTTGGGAAATATAAACATTATTTTCATTAGCTTCAGGAGTTATTCTACAATCATGTTCATGACCCCAGATCACCAAATCCAGAATATCTGGTAAAGAGTCATCGGGAATAAATGATTTAACTCCCCGATTTGCCCTATTTTGATGTAATACTAAAGATGGAACCAGTCATCTGGGTCAGGGGGCGCCATAACTGTAACCTTAAAATAAAGAAAAAAAAATTGCGGAAATATATGAAAATGTACATTCAAGTTTCTGTTTGTCCTCCGACCAGTAAAGTCACGCGATAAAAAGCTACATAGTATTCGAAAATTTTTCGAATAATTCCAAAAATTTCGAGTAATTCGAAAAATTTGAATAATTCTAAATCTGCAACTAACCACAACACAATTACCCAAGATTAAACGCAGATAAGACTGGACTTATTACATTTGAAAAGTCTTTAACACAAAGTAATTTTCTTTATGCTAAGACGACGTTGACGCGATTGTGCAACGGTTCTACGACATTGTTGAGGATGGTATTATAATTTGTTCCGAAAAAGCGTATAAAGGCAATAACACCTACAATACAAGGACAAAGCGCTTAACTTAAAACCGATGCTGACGTCACGCTCTGTAGGCCTAGCGATTTTAACCTAACTTATTACGACCCTGTCCAATAACATCTGCCAATAACACCTACACTCGTCTGCCCGGTCGCGGTTGACGTATTTAAAGCGACATTGCCAGATTGAGCATAAAAGTTTTTGTTTTTCAGTCGAACACATTACTGGCTGTACTATACAATGTTGCTGGTAGAGGCAACATCTGGCAACCCTGTTAGAGAATCTCCTGTTTCAGGTCTGTGTTTCAATATGGATCGCGTCGCATGGTCAATAAACGCCCTCAATAAAATCGGTCGTTGAATTTGAACTGTTTATTTAAGGTGTGCTTTTCTTGTACTATAATAAGTGACGACAGTGTAGTGTTTAAAATGCCTTATAAGTGCTGTGTTCCTGGATGTAAAGGAAACTATTTGAGTGGAAAAAAATCGCGAGTGTTTCGCTTTCCCAGAGACGAGAATCTTCGCAGAAAGTGGTTAACGGCTATTCATCGCGAAAATTTTATTCCAAATAACAATAGCCGAGTGTGTAAGTGTCATTTTAAGGAAGGCGATTTTATTTACAAAATTTCCCAACAGGATACGAAAACGGGTGAGATCGTTTCAGTTAGTTTAAATGTAAAAACACCACTAAAAGGAAAGCGTTTGCGTGATCTCTTTCAGGAACCTATATTAAAAGATAAATTAAATGATCCAAAAGTAGAATTTCTGAAAAATATGATTAATTGGTTGGACACTTGGCAATCTGCAAAATTTACTAACAAACTAACAAGGCAGACTGCTTAACTCATACTGTTTATGGAATGTGCGAAGTTATTAAATATTGTTTTGACGAACTAAATTTAAACTATGTGCTTTTGGGAAAACTTCAAACCGATCCTTTAGAAAATCGTTTTGGAAAATACAGACAATTGGCTGGGGGGCATTATCATATCTCGATAAGGCAACTTTATGAATCTGAAAAAAGACTTAGAATTCAGTCAATATTAACATTAAAATCTTCCAATTTTGGAACTTTAAACATTTCAAATTTTATGAATCCCCACGAATTTCCTGATCATAATGAAGGCATCGTTGAGGTTATTCTAATAATAGATGAAATATTTAGCAATATTATCATTGAAGACACCGATATAGACGATTTAAAAAAGCCAAATGTCTGTAATTACTTATTTAGCGGGTTATTGCAGTCATATAGCTTTAAAAAAATTAAAATGTAACTACTGCAAAAATTCTTTAATATACAATGAAGAACTTATTGTTGAAGACAACTTTAACCTGATAAATCATTTAAATCGGGGTGGTCTTCATTATCCTCGAGATCCAGTTGTCCAAATAGTGGTTTTTTCGTATGTAATATTTCAAAAGGTACTAAATGACTTTGAAAATGAATTTCTAAATGTTTTTTCCCAAAAATCATTTTTATCTTTATTAATTTTTAAATTTCTCGTTAAACAGGAACATCTAATATATTTTGAAGGCTGCAATACACACTCTAAAAACCATTATTGATATTTTATTGAGTTGTATTTCTAACACATTAATTAAAAATTACTGTGGAAAAAAATGATCGATTAGGTAAAGGGAATAAACGAAAACTCAATACTTATTGAAATGATTTTTTTGGGTAATTTATACTTATCAAAAAAATCAATAATGAATTGTATGATATTATTACTTATGATGTTTATCGACATTATGACATTTTTTTTATCTAAGAATGTAAAAATACGCATCACTTAATAATTAAAATATAGTGTCTAGAGACATATTTTCCAGTTAACTACTCTTTTAATTATTATTATTTGTTTTTGTCATTACTTTTCTTATTTATTAATTTTTTGTGCATTATGTTAATCGCCAATACTGCAATCAATTGATTTAAAATATAAATATTTATGCAATGCCAGTAGCAGCATCAATGTTCGGTCGGCCGTCGGGTGATGACGTCACATCGGAGCACTTTGTCCTTGTAGTGTAGGTGTTATTGATAAAGGGCAACAAATATCCCGTTTGGTTCGACGCCACGCTCCAAAAACTTATAACCGAGAAAAATAAATTATACAAAAATTATAAAAGAACACTTTGCCTTTCCGATTATATGGTTTACTCCAGTAAAAGACGTGAGGTGCAATTTCGTACCGACTGGTGTTATATGATGTTTGTCACAAAGTCCGAACTGCTTACGCCTGAAAATGTAAAATATTTCTGGTCGTATATTAAAAATTTAAAGCAAATTTTGGGTTGCCCAACTTTGGGTTTGGAGCTCGAGATCCATCGAAATAGCTGCAGCCTTTGCAGAGCACTTTCAAACGTGCTATTCTGTGCCTGGCAGCGTTGGTGTTGACTCGTCTGGACCAGTTCCATTTTCTTCAGCGTTGGCACATCATACATTTGCTGTTGATGAGGTTGCTTCCAGAATCAGAGGTCTTGATTCCAACAAAGTGCGGGTCCTGATGGATTCCACCCGCCCTCTTAAAGGGCTGCTGCGACACACTGTCTGCCCCCCTCTTTGTGCAATTTTCAAAGTTCTTTTGATAAGGGGATATTTCCCTCTGCTTGGAAGTTTTCTAACCTTGTGCCTATCTACAAAAAGGGAAATAGGGCTGATGTTACTAACTACAGAGGTATTTCGATCATTTCTACGATTCCAAAATTATTCTAAGACATCATTACGGATGAACTATTCTCCACCTATAAAGATTATATTTCTCCATTACAACACGGTTTTTATAGTGGTCGCTCTACGGCAACCAATCTCGCTATATTCCAGAACTATCTTTTTTCTTCAGTTGAGGCTGGTCGCCAGGTTGACGCTGTCTATTCAGATTTGTCCAGGGCCTTTGACAGTGTGTGTCATGAATTGCTTCTGAGAAAGCTTTCTGATATCGGTATTTCGGGAAGTTACTTAAAGTGGCTCGGTTCCTACTTAGATCACCGTTATCAACGTGTTGTTGTGCTAAACTCGATATCTCGAGACATAGCAGTGACGTCGGGGGTGCCACAGCCCAACAAACATTTTTAGTCAAAATGTGGAAAATTTTACTTTTGAACTTGTCTAGGACCAATCCTTTACAGGTCAAAATTTCCGACAATTTCCTGCCGTTTTCCCAAAATGGAGAATAATCTGAAGGTAATTTGGAAGGTAAAAAGTGGTCCTAAGGTTATTTTTCCCAAGAGGTTAAAAGAACATCTAAAGAGATTGTGGGATACTTGTGGAAAACTTGTCCACATTTTGTCCACATTTATTCATCAAGATGTACTTTTTGTCCAACCCTATATTACTCTCTTTCTCTTTTACTCACACAGAAATTTATATTTTAAATAAAACCTAATAAACCACACAGCTAACCTACCTGTTGGCTTGTGCATCCATCAAGAGTTGATTTTTAAGAAAATTATGTGCCAAACTAGGTACTTGTACTTATAGAAATATTACCTGTCTCAAAGCACACTTTTCTGGAAGTTTGATAGTCAAAATTACCTGCGAGACAAATTTTTCGGATAACTGGGGTAGATACCTCTAGAAATTTGACGCGCCGTTAAAATATTACATGTTTGGATAAAAAAAACTTTAGAAATTCGTAGAAATTTTAGGTTAGGAAAAAAAATTTTACTAATTTTTAATATAATCCATCACCAAATATCGCCGGTACGTCTTATTTAAATATATATATTCTCCTGTAATATGTTTTTTAACATAAATAACTCCATAATGTGAAAAAACTTTTGGTATAAAATTTTCTTTCAGTTTCAGTGTAAATAAAAATGGCCGTTGCCGATGATTTTATTATCAATCTGTATCAAAGTATTCAAGGTCTATTTTCCTGCTATTTGTCATCATTTTAATACCTTGAAGCAAAAAAGAGGTTGAAATTTGCCCTAATTTAACCCTAGACCATGAGGGCCAATTTTAGGTTCAAAGTTCCATGTTTTGACCTGTTAAAAATCCTTCTATGTTAAGGGAAAAATTATAGGTTAAATTGAAGACATTTAGTATTGTTTTTTGCTAAAATTTGACTTTTACCTGGGGAACATTTTTTGGAGTAATTATGTGCTAGTTTGAACCAAGGAAAATAGGCAGTAAAGTCATATTACCTCATAGACATAAACTTTCAATTAAATGTTCACATTTTTACCAATTTTTAAAACTTCTTGAAATTAATGTATTTGAGGACATTTTTTAGGGCAAAAAGAAGTACATATTTCCAAAATTAGAAAAATGTTCCACAGTGCTGGTTTACTTGACTAGAAATGTTTGTTGGGAGGGCTCCCACATCGGTCCTGTACTGTTTTTGTTGTTCATTAACGATGTCACGCCTTGCTTTACAAATAGTAACTGCTTGTTATTTGCAGATGATTTGAAATTCTTCACCTCCGACACTGCCGATAGTTACGCTTTACAATCCGATTTAAATCGATTTATAAAATGGTGTGAAGCGAATTCTCTTTCCCTTAATATTGCGAAATGTACTACTATCCATTTCACAAAATCTCTTGACCCACCCAAAATGTCTATAAAATTGGTGACTCAATCCGAAAACTTCTTCCACAGTGAATGACTTGGGTGTAATTTTTTACGAAGCATGTTTAACCTTCATATCGACACAATCGTATGCAGAGCATTTAGAATGTTGGGCTTCATCAAGAGAAATTCCCGACACTTCACCTGCACAAAGGCCATTATGTCACTGTACAACTGCTTGGTAAGAAGTGTACTCGAATATTGCTCAGTTATCTGGCAGCCCCGTTATGTTTGCCATATCGATAGGATTGAAAGAGTACAACATAAATTCATTAAATATTTGTTATTTAAACACCGTTTTCCGTATCAAGACTTTGCTATGAAACTAGATTGCTTCTTTTGGGTATGCAGAGCGGGAAAATAGCGTAGACAAGCTCTCCTCTTGTTTTTTTTAAAACGGTTAAGGGATGATTCACTGGTGATCTCTGGTATGGGGGTTTTTGGTTCCCAGGCGTCGAACTCGTCACACCCCCCTTTCCGTGAAAGGACATAGGACCAATTGTGGTCCAGTTTATTGCCCGCATGTGCAAAATTATAACTTTTTTTATCACATTTGTGACTTTTTTAACATTTCTTTTCTCTAAAAATTAAGGTTTGGCGACGTCTGATTTAAGATTAAATTTTAAACCCTAATCGGTATTTATTAATGGAACTTTTATGTTACTAGTATTGTAAGTTTTTTATTTTTTTTGTATTTTTTTAAGTTTTTTTATGTTTTGTTTGTTATTTCCTTTTTATATTAATTTTTTTGCCTTTTGGGGTTTTTCCCCTGTAGTGTACTTACTGTAAATAAATAAATAAAGATAAATGGTAAATTCACCCTAGTAGTTAACAACATTAAATTTCTAGGAGTTATATTTGACTGCATGACAACTGTCACTAGAGGCAGGGGTGGTCTTAGTATTCCTTATCATAATTCAACGTTTTTTAAGAGGGAACCTTATTATTGTGCAGTCAAGGCTTATAAATCTTTGCCATCTTACTTGAGTGCAATAGAGAAAAAAGATAAATTTTGAAAAGCTGTGATGCAGTTTTTGCAGAGTAAATGTTTCTACTCTTTTATCTTTGATTATTAATTGTTTTTATGTACATGTAAAGGTCTTTTATTTTAATTGTTATTGTGCACACAGATTTAATTGGTTTTAATTAATTGTAATTATACTTTTTATATTTTTAATGTGTTTATGTAATTATATGTATTTTAAATATATGGTGACTTTGTCATTGTAAATGATTTTGTTGGAAATAAAGGATATTATTATATTATTATTATAACTTACTTGTTTGTCCAAAAACAGCCTTCCCAATCTCTCATCCTTAATATGCGATAAACCATACAATGCCAACTTACTTTCGCCTTTTTTTAACAGAATTGGCTCAATATCCACCGAAGTGTGATTATTATATTTTCCAAAATAATTTACAAGTCCTGTTGAAGCCAGCAAATTTAGGGCGGATATTTGTTGTTCGCCAGTCGGGTCATCGTGATTTCCATGGATCGAAAAGACCGGAAGACCAACATTTAAATTAGGGTCTTCATAATTTACCGTATCATTACTATATGCAAAGTTGTGTGATGGGTCGGAGAGGAATTCTATCTGAACTGGTTTATCTCCCAAGCAATATCTGCAAAAAAATGTGTTGTACAGGGTGGATAAACTTTGACAGACAATAGAACACATTTTTTTTCGAATTTTTAAATTTTTTC